>JAQMYF010000023.1:51292425-51302892 GCA_030014195.1 Neosilurus mollespiculum
AGAGAGAGAGAGACGGAGACAGAGAGAGAGAGTGTGAGAGAGAGAGAGAGAGAGAGAGAGAGATGGAGACAGAGAGAGAGAGATGGAGATGGAGAGAGAGAGAGAGAGACAGAGAGATGGAGACAGAGAGAGAGAGAGAGTGGGGGAGGGGTGTTTTAGTTGTTTAATCTTGATCTTGAGTCAAAGTTGGATGAAGAAAGCGAGAGTGAATCTTCTACCACTGATCATTTTGGGGGAGAGCGCAGGCCTCACTTGTTTGCCCGCCTTATTTATTTATTTATTTGTTTGTTTGTTTATTAGCATGTTCATCATGCACGTCGAGCAGCTTCGTTTATTGACTTAATTCATTAGGACGGCTACATGATAGAGGGAGCGAAAACGGCAGGAAGAAAGACTTGGCAGAACTCCAGTGTTCTTGAGGATGTCTCTGTCGCTCACTTTCTTTTTTTCTTCTCTTATCCTCTTTCTCTCTCTCTCTCTCTCTCACACTCTCTCTCTCTCTCTCTCTCTCTCTCTCACACTCTCTCTCTCTCTGAGTTATCTCTCGTGGGCACACACCGGCTGCTGTTAGCAGTCTGCCGAGCGAATTTGCAGCTGGCCGTCTCGCACAGACGACAGAATGGGGGGGGGGCCAAAAAAAACAGCTTAATTTACAAGCACTAATCAAAGGGAAGCAAACTGCGTAGCAGTGCAGGTTTTTATTATTAAGGTTGCATCATATAGAACACTCAGATTGTGTGTGTGTGTGTGTGTGTGTGTGTGTGTGTTACTTTTGATTTTATTTCAAGTTGTTTAATGGATTATATTAAAAAGCTTTTGAATCCTATACAGCTTGTTCTTTAAAATATCTTTAATTTGTAAAGAGCGGCGTAGAAAAAATTGTGAAAAAGACGCTTGTGTATCATCTACTGATTCGATTCTTCATTTTCAAGCGAATCGTTGCACCATGGCTGATCTCTACACATTCTAGAGCAACGAAGTTTAAAACAGCCACGAAAAGGAAACTGTTTCCACCCTGGACTTTAAATTCATTTTAAAAGAAGTCCGATGTAATAGGACAGGAGGGGCGTGTCGAGTTTTGGCAGATGGATTATAATCACCAGTGTTTATTTTCCATTTGTTTGTTTTTGTCTGTGAATAAAATCCTGACGACAGCTGAATCCTTCTAGAGTCCCAGAGATGAAGATCATTTTGGAAGGTCAGGTTCAAAGGTGAAGGTCAGATCAAGGTCACGGGATTTTCGTAGACATGCCGTTACTATGGAACACTAAAAGGAAACAGATGAGATAATTACCTTTGACCTTGGGTAACCTTCAGAGATCAAAGCCCCTAGCCGTCTCATGAATCCTTTGAGGTAGAGAGGTTTGTTGGCTAATTTGATGACGTGCGTGTACTTTATGACATACTGTAAATAAACCAGGACCCATATGGATCTTATTCACTACATTATCCGTGCTGTTTTGGGGAGGTGGAGGTATCTCGCACTCTGTAAGTGTCCTCCCAGGGTTTTTATTTATTTATTTGTTTGTTTGTTTGTTTTATTGACTGGTTGATTGATTGCCATTTGCACCTCGTTTTATTTCCTTCCTGCATGGTTATGTTAAATAAATAAATATACCTTCTTAATGCAGCACCTTATCAGTCCACAGTATTCATTCATTCATTCATTTTCTGAAGCGCTTATTTCCTAGTTAGGGTCGCGGGGAGGCTGCCGCCCAGCTCAGCCTGGCCTTTGATAAACCAGTTGGCTGCAGTGGTGGGGCAGCAGTGACAACCTGGGGATAGTGGGGCGTGACCCCCTGACCTTCGGATCTGTAAGATCTGTAAGTCGCCTCAAGCGTGCAGGTAGAATGTACAGCACTGCACCTCAGCAACACTAACACCACAACCCCCGAACTCAAAGAGAACAAACCAGCGCAGTCGTGGATCAGTGGTTAGGGCTCTGGGTTACTGAACCATTGGTCGAGGGTTCACTCCCCAGTATCACCATGCTCCCACTGCTGGGCCCTTAAGTAAGGCCCTCAACTCTCAAATGCTCAATCAATTAGATAAATGTAAATCACTCTGGATGAGGGTGTCTGCCAAGGGCCATAAATGTAAACTAGTGTGTTTTATTGTATGAAAAATACATTAATGTGAGAGAGAGAGAGAGAGAGAGAGCAGTGTGTTTGTGGGTGTCTGTGATGATCTCAGATGTTTATACAGTATTTCTGATTTTGTGTCTAAGCGAAGGATCAGAGTGTTGTCTTTCTTTAATCTCCTCCCTCTTCATCTTCCATTTGCATAAACGTCTACGCACAGTCAGAGTCCGCGTGCCCTCTAATTTCTCGCTCTACTCGCATATTAGCCACATTAGCGTCTCCTTGGGGCTTTGCAGGGGGGCGGCCTGCTAATTGCCCGCTTGTAATTTTAATTGGGCTCTGCCTTCCTGCTCGAAATCAATTACACAAAGAATGTGGCCTTCTGCTCGCCCACCCGAAAACGAATTGATTTACGTGAAGGGTGGTCTGAGGTGAGAAATGGGTGTGTAGTGTATGGCGTTATTGAAAAATAATCCAGGATGGGATGATGATGCGAAGCGACCTGAGGGGAAGTGGATTTCCTGATACGATCCTGGATTACTTTCCAACAACAGCGTGTCCTGAAGTGTTTATTCCTCTCAGAGCCAAAGAACTCACCAGCGATCGGCTCTCGAGAGGCTCATCGACAAGGTTCTGATCAACCTGGAGATAAAAGATCAATGGAAAAATGCAAAGTATTTTTATTCATTACTCCACACTCAAATCTTTATAGCAAGGTGGTGTCAACAAGATGGCCGCCATATGGCTTCAAAACTGAAACACTCACACATGATCCAGTCTTTTGTAAGATCAGTGTTCGAGCCCCATACTGACACAGCATCAACTGTTCTTCTCTACATCATTAAATAATTGTTTCCAGAAATGTAATTGTCCTGTTATTATATCGGCTCCCCACTTCCTCCGGACGCCGCCTCTAAGCCGCGAGTCTGAAACCGTGCTCAGGTTCTGATACATGCTGGTCCAGACTCCGATTCAGACACAGCTGTGCCATTCTGAACGCACGACTAGTCCATGCTGTAAATAAACACTTAGATACCAACATACCACAAGTTAGAGAAGACCACGGATTGTTGAGATACACATAAATGAAGTATTACCGGTCCGTGTCCCAGTCGATCCAACTGAATTCCAAAGATCAGGGTCACATGACTTTTATTTATGGGTGTGTTTGTTTATTCAGCTCCAGGTCTCATAAATTTAAAACTACTATTGTTGTATTTTTTAAAATGTAGTTCTGGCTTTGTGTGTACTTTAGAGTATAAAGTGTGTGTGTGTGTGTGTGTGTGTGTGTGTGTGTGTGTCGTGTTAAGAAGCAGGCAAGGATAAGTATAGGTGTGTTTGGGTCGGGAGGTTTAAACAGCCTTTACATTATTAAAGCATGATGTGTGTGTGTGTGTGTGTGTGTGTGTGTGTGTGTGTGTGTGTGTGTGTTCAGTGCCTCCGGTGCTCATCGCTTATTATGATCACAGCTGCTGGCACTTGTAGAAACCTAATGAAGAGAATGAGAGAGGCTGAGACGTGTAGAAGACAACCAGAGTGAGGGATTTGGGTTGATGGGAGGGAAAGAAAGGTGTGTGTGTGTGTGTGTGTGTGTGTGTGTCAGTGTTAAAGTCACTTCAGTGACACCTCACTCGGGTCATTGATGGTCACTGGTCTCTCCTAAAATTTCCTAAAAGCTAAAATTTTTTGAGGTCAAACAAACAAACAAAGAAATTCAAATAAAATAAGAAAATAAAGAAAACCTTTATAATTATTAGACTTTATATTGTGTGTGTGTGTGTGTGTGTGTGTGTGTGTGTTGAATAGGTGTACTGGATGGGGCTCAGCTGGGGGCAGGTGAACTCCTGCAGCATCGTTTGCATTGTGATGAGGTGGATGCTGCACTGGGTATTCTGGGTAATATGGACTGGTGCATGATGGGAGCAGACTGCTATCGTGGTCTCATCTCGGTGACTGATCACCTTCTCAGAAAGCCACTGGATGAGCAGACGGAAGGTAAGAACACATGAGAAATGTAACATGTAGCCTGAGGAATAACTGAGTGGAGAAAAGGAACAGAACGGTGGGGAAGGAGGGATGGAATGGAGTGATAAACCGGTTTATTTAAGGATCTGAGGATGACCATGTGATCAAACATGCCTTTTACAGGAATTGTGCTGAAAGGTGAATTAACTGGTCCCACCATGTTCCTTAATATGTAAATTATTTGGGTATAATTAAAGGAACTGTGTAGGTGGAGTTAAAGGGACTGTATTACAGCTGTTGCACATGTGTGATGTTGAGATTTTGTGTTCACCTCACAAGAAATCACAGGAACACAGCTGTATGAATCTCAAAGAAATATTTATCATTTGATTACCTTGTTCTCTTTCTTTCAAGTTTATTTTGTATTGAATGTTTCTGGCTAAAACTAGTAAAGTTTTACACACGTGTTACAGTCAAGATCCTCTTAAAAAATTTTAAAAATAATAATAATAGTAATAATAATTCCAGTGGCAGGGTGGTGCAGTGCAGAAGGTCGGCCACTGGAGCCCCGTAGCCGCGTGTGAGTGTGAATGGATGTCCGTGCTGGTGATGGCCCTGCGATACACCGGCCCTGTTTCGCACCTGAAGTCAGAGACGATTGGCTCCAGCTTTCCCCGTGACTTCAGTAGAATAAGTGGTTCAGATCGTGGATGCATGAATGAATAATAATTCCCACCGTATAAGAGTGAATAGACTGATTTAGTGTGTTTCTGACACACAGTGCTGCACATGTGCGAGGAAAATGTTGTGATTTTAAAGCTCTATATATTTTACCCAGGGCGGCACGGTGGCGCAGAGGTTATCACGTCCGCCTCACAGCAAGAAGGTCCTGGGTTCGATTCCCGGGCTCGGGGCGTTTCTGTGTGGCGTTTACATGTTCTCCCTGTGCTTGCATGGGTTTCCTCCAGGTACTCCGGTTTCCTCCCACAGTCCAAAAACGTGCACAGTAGGCTGATTGGCTGTTCCAAACCACCCCTAGGTGTGAGTGTGAGAGTGAATGGCTTGGCGATGGTCTGGTGAGCTGTTCAGGGTGTACCCTGCCCTCGCCCAGAGTCACCTGTGATGGGTGCCAGCGTCCCCGCGACCCTGATTAAGATTAATCGGTTTAGAAGATGGATGAATGGAATATTCGACCTTTACACACTGTGCTAAAGATACATTTACTGAATCGATGCAGATAGAAATGATCCTTAAACAGGAAATCAACGTCATCTAACAGTCAAGCTGGGAACGTTTATCACCAAACAGCTAACCGGATAAAACCAGTGAAGGATCATTCTTCGGTTGTGATTCTTCGGAATGTCGGTCAGAGAGGATGACACAGGACTCTGCACTGATGCACGAGGTCACTTTTACTGAGGAAATAAGATGTAATTACAATAACAGCAGTGTGTAACTTTCTCATTAAACTTAAAGGTGTTTATTTATGGTACTCTTTCATGTTTAAGATCAGGAGCAACAGTGCTGGAGGCAGCGAGAATGATTTCTGTGTAATGCTGTAGGTCCCGTTAACAATGTGGAGTGAAGATAAAAGTACTGAGTGTATCGTCTTACATGACGACATGAAGAGTCCCAGAAATCACTGAATTCAGGGTCAGTTTTTGATTAATTCTATAAAATGTGTGTGTGTGTGTGTGTGTGTGTGTGTGTGTGTGTGTTTAGCTCAGTTAGAAGCTGCTCTGGGGATGTTCTACTCTCCATCCAGAGCCTTAACAGACACGGTCATACTGGAGTATCGAGACCCCATCAGCCGCTACGCACGGAGATTCTTCCATCACCTGCTCAGGTATGTGTATGCAAACCCCCCCCAACACACACACACACACACACACACAAACACTAATACCTACATACACCAAACCTCAGATGACTTGAACAAGAGATCATCATTCACAGAAACTGTTGAACTGAGGGTCAGTAAAAATGAGATTGATTGATCTATCTATCTATCTATCTATCTATTTATTTATTTATTTATTTATTTATTTGAATCTATACAAAGTCCTTCTGATTGATCGTCATTATCCTGTGATGAACCACTTCCTGTCCTGATGGGCGTGGTCTCTTTGAGAGGGTATAGAGAGCCCAGGTCCCTCACAGGAACCACCATGGAATCTTATTTTGGATGTGTAGTTGTGTACGGTGGTCAGCAGTAAGAGAATTTTGGGATGTTCTACACATGATTCACACACGTAGGATTTGCCAATTTAAAAGAATTTAGTAAGTCATGAAAGTTGCGTTTTGTTAATTAACTGTTGAATAATGTGAACATATCCTCGCATCACCGCAGCCCTCAGTATAACCAGGTTTGGTTTCTTCTGCTCCATCTGCTCTGTAACCCTCCCACAATGCTCTGCTTCCTTTCAGACACCAGCGCTTCGAGAAGGCTTTTCTCCTGGCTCTGGACATCGGAGCGCGAGACCTGTTCATGGTGAGACGCCGTTAATGTCACCGGTAATAGAGGTGTAGTGGTGAGTGTGTCCACCTCACAGCTAGAAGGTCCCGGGTTCAAGTCACATTCTTCCTCAGCTCATGGTTTGCCTCACGTCGACTCTCTCGTTAGACTGATATAGAGGGCGTGGACCAGAATCTAAAGGTGGAGTCGTGATGAGTAGTGTGCACCTCTAGTTTTGAATGTAAAGGGAGGCTTCAATACAAAAAATAAATAATATGATGGACTGAGGTAACAACACCTACCTGACACTCCCAGCTCTTCAGTGGCTTTGTGATCACGATTCACTGGAAAAACAGAAAACATACAGCTGAAGTTTGTGTCTAGTTTATATGTCAAAGCCCTACATTAGCCACGCCTCCTCATGATAGTCGTTCTAACTCCACCCCTTTTACAATCATGCTGTTCTGAGTAGCATAAAGAGGAAACAATCCCGCAGTCCTGTGCGTTTTTTTTTTTCATGTTAAACGTGGCTACAGTATAAACCTCGGTGATGATTCTCTCTGAAGCTGCAGTGCAGTTTGAAATGTAAGATGATGTAAAATTTGTCAGGCTCGGGAGAGCAACAGTTGCCCCTGATGTAAAGTGGGGGGTGAGAAAAATCCTTTCTTCTTCCTTTTTCACCACGTCTCCATGCTCTAAATGTGTGGAAACCCCCCACCCCCACCCCCCATTCCACACTCAAGTGACACCTTCTCTATTAACGTTCGCATTCACTCGTTCGCTCGCTCTCGCCTTCCTCCTTTCACGGCGGTCACTCGCGTTCCAATTCATTCACCACTAAGTGCTGCCGTTGAGGGTCCAGATTGAAGAAGGTGGAGCTGAACCTGTGGAGCTTGAAAAAGAGAGTGGGGGGAGAGAAGGGAGGAACTGGTTAAAGACAGACAGAGAGAGAGAGAGAGAGAGAGAGAGAGAGAGAGGGAGGACTGGCAAAAAGGTACCTTGATGCGGTCATTGTTAGGTCGTGCCAGAAGAGAGAAAAAAGAGAGGGAGAGAGGACAAAAAAGGTGCAAATTATTAACGCTTCATGAATGCCACTTTCTTGAAAATCAACAAAGAGAGCAGTGAGGAGGAGGAGGTGGGTAAATGGGGGGATTTCTGTCTGCCAGCGGCGGCATTTCACCCTGTAGCCGTGCCACATGTTAATTAGCCAAAGTTAAATTAACCTCCCTGCAGGAGAGAGAGGAAGAAAGAAAGAGGGAGAGAGAACGAGTGGGGGTCCTTGTTCTATCTGATCTGGTCCCGTCTGTGGTGCGGGGGTCTGTGCTGCTTTTGTCTCCAAACCCAGGAAAAGAGGCCTGAAAGAATTCCTCTCTCTCTTTGCCTTTTGTGAGGGGCCCATTTTTGGTGTGGAGGGGTCGGGAGTCGGAGAGAGGGAACGGAAGGAGGTTATGACCACGCACTCTTTCAACCAGTCAGTCAACTATTACTTTATTTGCTCTCAGAGCTGAAAACAAGGTTACAGTTTTATCTCTAGCGGATCAGAGTGTGGACACCGCAGAGGTCTTTAATAATTAAAGCTACAAACTCAACATCTTACCAAAAACATGGATTAACGGAGTCTCAGAAGAAACTCCAGCTGCTTTAGAGATGTGTTTTTAATGCTAATTACATATTCTGGCTAGCTAACATTAAATATAATGGATTGTTAACATTAAATAATGTATCTAGCTAACATTAAATACCGTGGCTAGTCACCATTACGAGGCCAGTAACGTTGTGGGGATGAGCTGGACTCTCTGACGGTGGTGACGGAGAGGAGAATGTTGTCCAAACTAAAGACGATACAGAACAAAACCTCCCACCCGCTTCACAACCTGCTGATCAGTCACAGGAGCACGTTCAGTGAGAGACTGATACCACCGAAATGTACCACTGAACCACACAGGAAATCATTCCTACCTGTGAACATTAACCTGTACGACTCCTCCATATAGAAACAACATCCACTGTTATACTTTTACATTCTACTGTTTATCATATTGATAATACTGAACATATTACTCACCGACACCATTCATCCTGGATCTGTTTATATAAATATTAATAACTTACACTTTTACACTTATATATATATATATATTTCTGTATGTATATTGTATATTTAGTTATTTGTAATTTTTCTTTATTGAGACTTTTATCTTTATCCTTTTCTTTACTTGGTATAGTGTACTATACTGTACTGTGTGCACACAGTCTCCTCCAGGATCAATAAAGTGTTCTGATTCTGATGATTCTGACAAATGACGTAACTAGCATGCTTTAAATAACGTGGCTAGCTAACTATATATATATATATTAATACTGTATTAATTTCCCAAGGGAAATTTTGCCTTCTGCTTTGAACCCATCCAAAGTGAGTACACACACGTGAACAGTGAGCACACACGCACACACACACTCGGAGCATTGTGCGCCCGGCGAGCAGTTGGGGGTTAGGTGCCTGGCTCAAGGGTACTTCAGCCATGAATGTAGAGGAAGGGAAGGTGCTGCTCACGCCCCCACCTGGGAACCAATTTGATGTTTGATTTAGCCAGTTACCAATTACCTGGATTACAAGTGTTGGGTTGTGTGTGTGTGTGTGTGTGTGTCTCAGTGTGTCTCTTTTATGCGCCGAGGTGAATATCAGCCATCATTTTTGTCATCATTACCAGCACTCGAACGGCGTTTGTGTAATCTCACAGCAGTCCAACTCGCAGCTAAAAGGCTGCATATCTGCTGGTAAAGCTCTTAAATAAATAAGATTAGAGCGTGTACTGTGTGCTGTTCAGGCTGCTCGCAATGCGAGACGTAATATCTGATGGTTTATGCACGGAATTATTGTTATCCCTTCTAAGTCGTGCGGCTTCTCAGTGCTGAGCTTCTCTCTCTTTCCTTCTGCTTCTATTTCTAGCTTTTTCTCTCTTTTCTGATCCCATCTTTCTCTCTGACTACTTCCTGAATCTCACCCTGGAACTGTCGTCATCATGAACCCAAAACTGGAATGGAGTGTTTAGTATTTCAGTGTAAATCCTCTTTAGAACTTCAGGATGGAGCGTATAAGTGATGCATGGAATTGTTAAGTGGTGTTAAGATCCAGATCATTTTGAATCCTCAAAACTACAATCAACACTTTATATTCATTCATTCATTCATTTTTCAAGCCGCTTCATCCTAATTATGGGTGCGGGGAGGCTGGCGCCCATCTCAGCCGACTCAGGGTACACCCTGAACAGCTCGCCAGACCATCGCAGGGCCAACGCACACACAACCATTCACACCCACACTCACAGCTAGGGGAGATTTGGAACCGCCAATTAGCCAACTGTGCATGTTTTTGGACTGTGAGAGGAAACCGGAGTACCTGGAGGAAACCCATACAAGCACGGGGAAAACATGCACACTCCATACAGAAACGCCCCGAGCCCGGGAATCGAACCCAGACCTTCCTGCTGTGATGCAGACATGCTAACCACTGCGCCACCGTGCCGCTCCAAAACGTTTTATATTTTTAATATAGTTCTAGTTGTACAGAATTGGTGCACACTTTGTGTTTCCACCCAGTAACTTTAAAAGTTACTTTACTTTAGATGTGTTTTTGTTGTTGTTGTTGTTGTTGTTGTTGTTGTTGGAGGTGGTGGTGGTGGTGGTGGTGGTTGGCAGGTATTTAAATAATGAAATAATATTTTGATTCCGGAGAATCTTCAGGACAGATGACTTTTTCTTGGTTTCTTACTGCTATGAAAAGAATAATAATAATATTTTAAAGAACCTCAGAGGCTGGTGATAAAATGTACAGCACATCACTCTGTACTTTATAAAAAAATGAGCCAATAGTTAGATTGTAAAAGGTCATGTCATGTCATGTCATTTTCTGAACCGCTTATTCCTAATTATGGTCGCGGGGAGGCTGGCGCCCATCTCAGCCGA
>JAQMYF010000023.1:51322873-51336960 GCA_030014195.1 Neosilurus mollespiculum
CTGTCACTCACAGCGATCACCAGCCAATCACGGGCGTCTGTGAGCTCATTCGTACGAGGGGGCGGATAGCGCTTTCCTCCCCGAGGGTGTTAGGCCGCACCCAAATACGCATGCGCAGCAGTTCGAAAAGAGGCGGGCGGCAGCATCTCGTGTCATGGCGGGGGCGTGTGCTTGCTGGTCGGTGGTGGTCGTGTGATGGGGAAGCCAAAAGTTGATGGGTGGGAATTGGATACGACTAAATTAGGGGAGAAAAATGGGGGAAAAAATCCCAAAAAAAAAAAAAGAAAGATCCTGTTTATTGTAAACACTGCAGCGGCTCCCAAAGAAAATGTACCCAAAGGTACCGGAGAGAATCGAACTGTTCACGGCGGTCAGGATGGTTGAATGAATCTCGTTTTGATTAATTGTGTTTCAGCTACTCAAAGGTGCAGCATTTTACACAGAATGAGATTTTATTAAAGTTATCTATAAAACATGATTTAACCAAATGTGGGGCTTTGTACTTGTATTGCAATGTTTTTATGAGTGTGTGTTTGATAGCTGATTTACTTAAAAAAAAAAAATGTAATTAAAACTGCAGAGTGAAAAAAACCCCCACAGAACTTTTGATTTGCCTTCAAATTATTTATTTATGAGACTGAAAACCAGCCATGTGGGAAAGTCCCTCGCTTTTCAACATGACTGTATATATCACGTGTACGTATACGCTGTACGTTAGGAGACGTGTAATGCACAGAGTAATTAGATCTTACAGACAAGGATATTTGATTAGAATTATTCAGCTTGAATTTTTGATTAACACTTTTTCCTTTTCCTTTCTTTTTTATACAGGCGTCTGAAGACTCCGGAAAGCTCAGTGTCATTCATTTTGGTTTAGTATGAAGATGAACTAGTTTTTTTTTTTACGGTGTTGGTGTATAAAAGAGGTTTTGTTTTCTTTCAAATCTCTCAGGAAACTGTTTATGCTTCACTCTTCAATATTTTTGAAACATTTTTATACGATCTAAAGCAGGACTTTGTTTCTGTTAAATCTAAGTTCCACGTGTGCTGCTAGTCTTGTACAGACTTGATTTTGTGATTTTGAATTCAGTGCCACAAGAATTTCACGTGTGAGTCATCACGAAACCAGTCCAGCACTGTAACAGTTCTTTCAGAGATCTTTGTTAAATTGGTTTTTGTAATTTACTTTAGATTTTCTTTTTTTTTTCAACAATGCAAAAAAAAAGATCAACATGAAAAATGAACAGACAAAAATATGGACCAAAAAAAAAAGATACAAAAAATTAATTCTGACTTAAAAGAAACTACATATATACATTTTATTATATATATATATATATCGGTATCTATATCTGCATGTACAGGATAAACACTTCTAACATCCTGCCTTTTTTCTTCTCAGTCATCATCCCACCTCCAGGGTCAAAACATAACCTCACTTACAAGAAAATCAGCATTTCTTCAATCATAACCTCTATTTTGGTTATTTCTCCCAAACCTTCATCAAATGGAAAACTCCGTTTTGATTTTCAGGGTGTAGCCCAGCAGTACCGGCAGTAAGGGCCATCGTGCACCGTACAGTCTGAGATGAAAACTTTCCTGTTATTCTTTAATGTTATTACACCCACAATGCACAGGGCAGGGCTCGGAAATCCTTCTGTCTCAGGTACATGAACGAGGACTAGTCGATTTTGCCCAGAGCTTGCAGGTGCTTTCACACTCCGCAGGTTTTAAACTGTTCTTCACTCCTCGCACATCTCCAGCGTTCATCTGATACACGAAGATTTACTTCAAAAATAAATTAAAATAGTGTAAATTATCCCAGAACTGTGGCTGTGTGTAAGGAATTGATGTAAAAATAATTTTCTGTTAAAAGTTTACCGTAAACATTTTTACCAACGATTCGGCTTCAAATTTAATAAATCAGATCATTTTAAAAGATCATTAATTGTACTGGACTCATTTTGTGTCAAAACACGAATAAATCTTAAAAAAAAAAAAAAAAAACAGACTGAAATTATTTCAGGGATTCATTACATACATTAAAACTTTATTTTTTTAATAAAAGCAATTTAAACTGAACTGTCTCCATTTTTTTATTTAATAATCACTTCTGATGTTTTCATGATGTTTATATTTTTCGGATAAAATCCTGAGACTTTAAACCAGTCGGACATTTGCTTGGGGGTTTGACTTCTTTTTTTTATTTTTAATAAAAGTGCCATCAAATTAAACATTAAAACACTGAAACTAAAACAATTGTGCTTGATTGCAGCTTGGTATGATGTGGCCTGTGTAGTAGGATGTTCGATTTGATTTCATGTGTATGTGAGAAAGAGATTACACGCAGGAGTTATAAAGCAGAGGACGCCAGCGTTTTACCCGTGTCAGAGCTGACGCTGCCTCGCTTTGCCTCAAACTTAATCTGACGGCACCCAGCCACCCATAATCCCCCACAGTATCGTAATCAGTTTACTCTACATTCTAAGAGGATTTCCGTGTTTTCATAAAAGAAAAATGCACGAACTGATGTTGGAAACAGATGCCGAATCGATGCGAGGGGGCCTTTTTATTGGTGCTTGTGTTGGGAAAGGAATGCAAAGGATAGATTTACAAACACACACATTTAAACAGTCCCATTCAGTTCCAGGTGGATTAAATAAAGATGAAGTACAGTGGAGTCTCTCAGAAATAAAATGAAATCGGATCCACGGTGTCTTTCTGAAACCGTTTGTTTCCTCCTGTACGCGAGTGTTAATGACTCCTGCACCGCCGCCACGATATTAATAACGTCACCAACTTTTTATTTCTCCTGAAATTGTTTCCCTTCTTCTGTTTCTTATCACTCGATCTCAGACTTTTACACTTTCTACCAATCGCTGTTGCGCCGCCAAGTTATCACACGCGCACAAGATCGTTCCTCCGGTCACGCCGTCCCGTTATTGTAAACATACAGAACCAAAACAGGATGTAGAGCAGGTGTATAAGAGACACTAAGCCTGTGAGCTGGAGTGGTTTCACCAGGAAACCTTTATATTCCTCCAGAATGAACTGATAATAGAAGATAAAACAAATATTGGCTCGCTTAACTCCACCTCTTCTCTCTATTACTTTAACCATTTTTCCTTAAACGGTGGAGTGTGTAGATTTTTTTTGTACTTGATCCAACCTGGAAACTCAGCTGAAAGTGTTTGAGCTCATGAGCTGAATAAAAACTGTACTATTCCTGGATGTCAAACAGCAGAAGGACAGATTGAGTAAATCACAGCGGAGTCTAGTAAAGCCGTACCTGATCTGAGCAATACAGGATGTTCCTGAGCTGCTGAGATTCAGCCTGACAATCCTGCAACAATAAATCAGTAATTTATAACCAGATCTGTCAAACTGGCAGGAAATATTGCTCTCTCGCTAACGCTCTCTCTCTCTCATATAAAAACCTGCCCTCCACAATTCCAGTACGGTTTCATACAGTGGTGGGTCAGGGGTTAGGGCTCTGGGTCACTGAAGGTCAGGGATTCGAGCCTCAGTACCACCAAACTGCCAGTGTTGGTCCCCATCTTAACTCGCAACTACTCCGTTTTATAAATGAGATAAAAATGGAATATTCACTCCGGATAAGTCTCAGCCAAACGCTGTAAATGTAAATACTTCAACCACCTAACACGAGATCGTCCTGACACGAGCACCCCCTCCCCATCTCCCAAACTCGCTCGAGTGCACTGAGGAATCACACACCAGCAACCACGCCTTCTCTTTCTACAAGTCTGTGTTTTAGATAACAGGTTAATATTATATGACTAAAGACAGTAATATTGGGTCATTTGGGTGACGACTGATGATCACAGCTGTACAGGATCAAAACACACCAAGAGTCAGCGTTTCACAGCTCACCTGAGAACAGATAAATAACAAGCTCTTGTTTTGCGTTTGGTGCTCAAGAAGAGGGCGAGTTCTCACAACACTGCTGTGATACCTGGGATTCTCTGCTGTGTGAGCTTTAAGTAGGAATATTTTAATAGTTACGATAGTGTCTGTGGTGGTTCGCACCATCATCTCAAAGCAATAAGCTTTGCGGCTCAAACCTCAACCAAGGGCTGATCTGTGCGCATGTTCTCCCTGTGGGTTTCCTCTGGGTACTCTGGTTTTTTCCCCCCATAGTCTAGACATGCACACAAGGTCAACTGGCTACACTAAGGTGTGAATGAGCCTAGGGGCAACTTAGGCTGCATGTTTTGGGGTGTTGGAGGAAACCAGAGAGCCCAGATGAAACAAAGATCTGGTCTCAGGATTGAACTGGAACGCTGTGTGAGAAGACGTGGCTACCGGCCGCATCACAGGGCCATTTACTAACAAGATAAATACATTTAAAATAAACACTCTGCACTAACTGGTCCTCTGTCCAGACGATGTCGTGATTACGCCGATCAGTTAAAGCTGAATATCACATGTTCAGTATTTTTTCTAAGCATTTATCCAACTATGAGCCGGAGATATTTCTGTACTTCCGTCTGGTCACCAGTTCAGCTGACGCAGGAATTTAAATTTAAATATGTAAAAGTCAGTTTTTATGTAACAGTCTGTTTTCTCATGAAACTCTTCCTCAGGCTTTTTTTTATTATTATTTGTATTTATATTCCCCTGATATCTTATTTCCATATTCAACTATTTTCACAGAGCCTTTCAGGTGTCAGTCAGACACTACTGTTCTTGAGAAGATTTGAAATATGAGACGGTGAAGCAAATAAATAAAGAAATAAAGGCATGAAATGTGCTGTAAATGACTGATTTTCAACATTGGTTGAGAACATTTCTGCCAGTCTGATGCTTTTGAGTTTGTCCTTCGGAGACGCCAGCGCTAATATTAGAAATTAAGCCTCTGTTAGCTTCATTGCAGGCGCCTCTGCCATTAATCTCTCACCAACGCACACCTTTAAATTGACGTGTGTTCAGCTCTGTCAGGCCATTTTGTCAGTTGTGTAGGAAGATTTATATGTTTAAATATCAGTCTGCTAAAAAAAAAAAAGAAAAAGACAAAAATATCTGACAGGCCTGGCACTGAGCCCTTAATGCTTCTCCCAGCAAATCTGCTATTCAACCACATTCTCAAACTCAGATTTTATTTCTGCTTGATTACCGTTTAAACATGCCAAATCTCTCACTTGGCCAAGAGGAACCTGTTCTGCTCAGGCCTGGCAGGTTAATAGTTCACTTCACCATGACATACCTTGCAAGCTGTTCAGGTAGAAAGGAGTGGCGCTGCCTTCCGGTCACCTGAACCTGTGAAAAATAAAAGCACCAAACTGTTCAGACCTCTGTAATTAGGGCTGTTAAGAGCTATTATGCCAGGGGTACGATCAGGTTGCAGCATTGTCAACTAAGAATGTTGAAGTTCCTTTGTGGGCCTTTAACCTAGACGACATCATGATGTCTGTAGCAGTAAACACGAAGCACTTTCTTCACAAAATGCAGACTTAAATCCTAATAGGAATGTGAGTCGACCCCGAGGAGAGAACAGGAAGAATCTAGAAGCAGTAACACGGAGGGAAAATGTACAGCGTTTGCTCTTGATCTGAATAAACGTTAATAATGCACATTACAAGCCAAATTCTAATGGAAAACATTTCTTGAATCCATCCTGATTTTTGTAGAATAAATATAAAAGTAAATTATATTCCTCTATTTTTTTTTTTTTTGTCATATTTGGTTTATAAAAGGTTTCATGTCTGATTATATGACAAAAATAAAATTTGTACCACTTACAGGGTGAATCAGGTGTGTGTTCCTTGTGGTTCATCAGGCGCTAAAGTGACCACACACACTGTCCTGGTGAGTAAAGTTATCATGCTATTACTTAACTACAACCCAAAGTCCTTAAACCCCTAAATACGGCTGTCATTAATCCTTGTCAGTGCACTACTGTGTGTTTCCCGATCCTCAGCATTTCTGTTAAAACCAGAACCACCACAATCAGCATTTCTTTCCTGCAGGGCACATGGGCATCTCTTCATCTCATAACTCTATATTTTCAGTTTATAAATCCATTTTACAGTTTTCCATCTAATTATAGTGCAATAACATGATATAGCCCTGAGAGTTTAATCTTCAGTTCCATCTTGTGAAAGCATCAGTGGGGTGATGGCTACAGTCCTGACCACTGATTCCTGTAAACACCCATTCTGACCTCCTTCCTCTCTGGAAATGTGTAATAAACTGCACATTAAGGTACATGAAGGGTTAACCTCTCATGGTTAGCATTTCATCTACCTGGAAAAACATTTAGTTTTCTCTTAAGGCTTTAAATGTAAAGTGTACTAGAATGACAGCACCACGGCAGTGCAACACTTGCTTTTATTTTTAGTTTTATTTGTCCTTTCATCTTTTTCTTCCCTCAAACCTTGCATGTAGGTAATTAGATCATTTTAGTGATTTAATATGAATTTGGAAAAGATGAGGATTGGGGAGATTATAGTGCTGAGAAGATTTTAACGCAGAACTAAACATATAGTGAAGATTTAATGCAGAGACTGTAATAAGCTGGTAACCTCCCGAAAATAGACTTATAATATACAATAAATTATTATAATAAACCTCACAGTGCTGTTTAAGTAAAACCGGGACGCACAACAGACGCATTTCGACTCTCACTCTCTCTCTCTCTCTCTCTGTCCCCCTCTCTCTCTCTCTCTCTCTCTCACCCCAGATTATTGTATTTATGTACAGAATATTTTGAAGTAAAACAGTCAGAAGTAAAAAGTCCTCACACAGGAGGAATCAGTTCAGCCTATAATCAGTATCTACAGATCCAAGACAAAATCCATTAACCTTTTAAATATTTAGGATAACTGAAAATAAGCTATAATTATTCTTATTATTATTTATAATAATAACAATAATAATATTTTTAATTATTATTTTAATTATTCTTCTTTTTATTATTAGTTTTTTTTATTATTATTATTATTTTGGTTACTTTAGACGGTATAACAATTATACTAAGTGTTTAAATAGAGTTTTTACTACAGAAATTCTCTACCATTTCGGTTCTTTTAAACTTATGATCCAGTTTTCGAGTGAAAAGAAAAAAAGGTTATAAATTCTAAATGTTACATTTAATCCTAATCGAAGTTTTACTGCAGTCCGAGTTTATTCTCCCGCTTCATAGTAAATATAATTTTTTAATAACTATGACTTTGCAATAATTAAATTATAATTAAAATTAAAAGAATTCAGTAATAATGAAATACTCGGGTGTTCTTTCCTGTTTATTAGAAATAATTAGGTAAAATGAAGAATTAATTTTGTGCAAACTTGTGGGTGATTTTCGGCCTTTTTTCCGCCTCCGTCTCTTTTAATCAAAACTCCCCCAGATCCTTAAATACCTTTGGAACCTGCTGTGTCCCTCCCTCTGCCCGGGCAGGTGCACCGGATGGACACCGGAAACGCTTCCTGTCGCTCCATCATGTTTGTCTCGTGCACATTTTGAGAAATCCGTCCGTGTTTATGGAGCGACCTGCTGCCTGAATCCAGCACCGACCCTCAGAGCAAACACGTCCAGATCCTCTGCGCTCGGTGTTGGTTCAGCTGCTGCGTTATTCATCATCAACATACAGCACGCGCGCGGACGCTGATTAAAGTCACGTGGTGTCTCTCATTAGGATCACTTCGGGTTGTTGTTTTCTGATCACTATGCAAAGCCGAGAATTTTATTTTTAAATCACAACAGGAAAAATCGCATCTACTTATTTCTGATGATTGAAGTTTTTGAAAGATGAATATAATTTGCATAATGAGTTCAAATTTCTAAAAAGAACAAATAAGGGACGGAATATTTCCCCCTGATGGAAGAGAAGCAGAAAACAGGAGCGGATTCTTCTGCTCTGTTCCAACACGCTCCTGATCACAGCTTCCGATCCACTTCTGACCCATTAACCCAAAACCACGCCCACATAATTACCCAATCAGGACTGGCGATTTGGCCGCGGGCTGTTTAGGGAGAAACTCAGTCCGGTTATACAGAGACACAACCTCTCTCTCTCTCTCTCTCTCTCTCTCTCTCTCTCTCATTATTTTAATTATAAAAGTCGATGCCTGTCTTTAGAGCATCGTGTTGTGAAAACGCCTCAAGAGAACCGCGTTAATAGGCGCGTGTTGACTTTATAATGTTTAGATTTTTAGTGATAGGCTTCCTCTGTCTCTCTCTCTCTCTCTCACACACACACACACACACACACACACAGAGGGGGAAGGGGGGGGCGGCTCGGTGTGTATGTGGGTTATGTACAGTAGGATTATTAATAGTTTAGTTATAAAAAGGAATTTAGGACAGAAATGGAATAAACATGAACGATTTGTGTGTGAATGTAATTCGGCTCCATTGAGTCTGTGTGAGAAAGTCTGCAGCTCAGTGTGTGAGGAGGGAAATAAAGCAGGTCCATTTCCCAGAACCTTCACAATGACATTATTTCCAACTTTCCTCTGAAAAGATCACGTGAAAGAAACCCGAAAGTCGAGCTATAAAACCCTCCATAACTTCTGTGTTACTTCAAAATGTTCTTTTACCAACCATGAGCATCTGCAAATGAATGACATGGTGGGAGTTGACACACACACACACACACACACACACACACACACACACGCGCGCGCGCGTAAAAGAAGCTGGTAGTGAACAGTTCTTTATTATTTTTATTATTATTATTACGGACAGGAATGTAACGGCCTGCGCCTGAAATACATTCAGCATCTCACTGTGGAATTTTGGGAAAATGTTCCTTAAAAGTCCACATTTTCTCTCCTCTTGTAGGGAAAGTCTGTCAAGTGCTTCGAAAAGGTTTCCGACGTCCCACTGAACAGATGAAGAAAACTTCAGTTGCTTCTGCTGCCGAACTCTGTTCGGGCAAAAAATTAGATTCATCAAATTTAAAAAAAAAAAAATGTTTCCCAAATTCACCTACTCTAATTTTATGCCTCGTATTTTTTCCCCTTTACATTTTATTATCCTCCCACTGACATGCAGGGCCTGTACTCCATACAAAACCCTTTTCCCTCCAGGAAAACCAAACCGAGATGATCAGAACATCACAGACGACTCCGGTACCGGTCCATTCTTCATTTCTGGGCAGATCCAGGGGTGGGAGGGTTGGGGTCATTTCAACAGAAGAGGATTTAACCATCTCCAGTTCCGTCAACGCCAGCTAAAGTGTGGTCACTGGAACGGACCCATAGAACTATATACAAGATTCAGCTCGGCTCAGCTGATAAAAACGCACAAAATCTCTCGCAGCCTAAAAATAACCGATTTAAGAAAAAAAATAAAGCTGTACAGAGTTCAGAGTCTTGCTCAGTGTGTCACGTTTATTTTACTCCAGAGCTGAAGGGGATGATGGGGAACAGGATGCCAGGTTGCTTCAGACCGTCTGGAATCTTCATATAAAAAATGAACCGTTTTGATGAAAAAGAAAAATCTCTTCCACTTGAGTACATGTTTCTCCAAACACAGGGGTTTCTTTTCTTTTCTTTCTTTTTTTAAGAATACGATGCAGAACATCTATTTTGTTAACTCTAAGTCCGTATAACTTTCTCTCTCTTTTTTGTTTTAAATATATTTATAGATAGAAACTCAGCACACGCACTATTAAAAACAGTGGGAGTGAAGTATGTGATTGAATGACTGAAGGATGGAGGAAAGTGTGGGAGAGGAGAGGAAAAAAAAAATCATAAAAAGATCAACCGACACTACCACCACATCACAAGACTTGGAACCTCCAGGACGCCTGGTCTTTGTAGTCCAAACAGTCCGCAGTGTTGAAGTTGAGCTTCCAGGAGGATGCTGCTTGCTCCTTGTAATCCAGGCAGTCGGAGGAGTTGAAGGTCAGTCCAGCGCCACTGTACGCCTGGTGATGGTGGTGGTGATGATGGTGGTGACCTGAAGATTGGCTGATGTGGTGGTGGGGATGAGTGGGCATGGATGACGGCGTCATAGGGCTCAGCTGGTGCGGGTGGTGGTGCGAGTGCATGGGCGCCAGGTAGGAGCTGCAGTCCACGCCACTGAAGTAGGATCCTGATGGTGTGGGGTAGCTTTGGCCATACGCTGCCGTTTGGTTGTAGGACATGGGGTAAGAGGAGGAGGAGGAGGAGGCGGCGGAAGAGCCTGAACCAGAGATGGAGCGCTGCATGCAGGAGGCGCTGGAGGGCGGAACGGGCTCTGAGAGGGACGAGGAGGGAGGCGCCGAACCTGGAGACATGGCTGGGCTCCAGATGGACGACACCGTGCCAATCGAGGTAGACATGCTGTTGTTGGTCGAGGAAGAGGAAGAGGTGGAAGAGGAAGCAGAGCCAGCGCTGGAAACGGCCGGTGGTGTGAACTGGCCGCTGCTCTCGGAACCGGTGCTCTCTCGAGTGGGAGATGATTTTTTCTTCACCGGTCGAGCTTTTGTGCTGCTGCTGCCGCTCTGCTGCTGCTGACGACACTTTGCCCGACGGTTCTTGAACCACACCTGGAACACCAGAAACACACACAGGCTGAAACAAGCGAGTACAAGACTGTGGATGAAAATGCAAAACACACTTCACGAGAATCTTTTAAAATAAGAGCCTCGATTAATGATTAAAGAAGCGCACAGCTAGGAGGCCGCTGTACTGCAGCACTGAAGACAAAACACAATTATTGGTTGTTAGTTGCATTCATCTGCATGAAGACTCTTTCTGTTCAGGTCAGTGGATCCCATTACAACACAAGGAGGCGGCAGGAAGATATCAGACTCTCGGGTTTCTCACCAGATGGTAATTCTATAGCGCAAGGAGGGTCTTTCCATCTAGTGTTTTAATTCAGAACAAATACAGTTAAACTCCAGTGAAAGGTGCAGGTCCATGCTACATTTAAAACTATTTCATTTTTTTAAATAACAATGTGCTAAATTATTCTTGTTACAAATAATCACCAGAGATAAAGTAGGGAAGAAACAGACGTCTTCGTGCCACAGTTTTCATAAGCAAGACTTAGTTAAACCCTTAATTCTCAGCTTATACACATCAATCCTTAAACAAGAGCTTTTCAGGTGATTTAATGTTCAGTCCATGTAAGACATTTCATTCCATCAGTACCTTTTAGGATGCGATTTCATTTGGTGAAAAATGGTAAGACGCTACACAAATCCAAATTAAATATGTTTTAAATCATTAATTTATCCATGAACGCGAAATGCTTACACATGGTCACTAAACGCCCTCCAGAAAAGAATGAAAGAAACCCTACAACAATCAACAGGGGGCGATGTTGGGCATTAGCCTAGAACTGGATTTAAATATTACATTAAACTTATTATAGCTGTTAAATATCCCAAAAATAAATTGTTTTTTTTTTCTACATCTACATTTTATTAACTCGGGATGAAGTATAAATATACATTAAATTAGAAAACTATAAAATATAACCAAAGTAATATCATAAAGATATTTTTAAAATCTGTATCGAGAATCTTTAATTATTTAAATGTTGTAGGAAAACAAGCGCTGTTTGAATAATTTGCTTTTTTTTTTATTTTTATTTTTTATAAATATAACATGTATGTGCTTAACAACTTTCATTAAACACAGAGTGGACTGACAAAGTAACTGGATACCTAGCAAATCAAATTCGGGTTTTTTTCTTGAATTTGTTTGAACACATTTTCTGGAAAATTAGACCAATCACCATGTTCCCAAAAAAAAAACAAACAAAAAAAAAAAATCAGGTGAAATGAGTTCCTTGTGTGTGTGTCACCACTATTCACTTAGAAGTGAGACATTATTGGTCGGAACTTACCTGCACTCTGGATTCGGGTAAATTTATTTTTAGGGCCACTTCCTCTCGCATGAAAATATCCGGGTAGCGCGTTTTGGCGAAAAGAGCTTCGAGAACGTCAAGCTGTGAGCGCGTGAAGGTGGTTCTCTCTCTCCGCTGCTTCCGTGGCGTTGCTGCTGGAAAAAGGACCAAAAGACATAAAATTTAATTTAAGCTTTCGTACAAAAATTTTAAATAAATAAAACATTTGTGAAAGTTTAAAAAAATGTATTTATTTTAACCATTCATTACAGAAATAACTGCAAATTATTTTGTTTTGATATAAATAGATTACATCTATAGTTTCAAGTATAAATCTGCAATTATTTTAAATAAATATTATGTAAATGTCTGGTACATGCGCCTAAGTAGTTCATGAGTTTTTCAAGTAAATTTTGTAAATAACTGCCTTAAGAAATAGAAATCAGATCAAAACATCTGGTGCTCCAGAGTTAAATCAGTTTATGAGCGACAGAAATGGGAAAAAAAAAGTTCTTCAACCATGCAAAGTGTTCAAGTGTAAATCTAAAGAGAAGTCATGAGGCTACAGCAGTGAAGTGTTCACACTCCATTACTCTCCATCCTGATTCCAGAGAAAGCAAATTTAATATCAGATATCAGGAAAATTCGACTCACGGGATCACATGAGTTTATCATGGAAAAAAAATTTCGATCTGTTTTAAAGTCGCTCCTTCAGTCTCCCTGCACTCCACATTTCTGTGTTTTTCTCCGCTCATCATCTCATTAACACGCTCTTCAAGAGCTGAAAATGTGTGTAGTGCAGAGAAACAGCCTCAAAGCTGATGCAAGCTCTACGACTAATCCTCAGGATCAACCGCAACTCAGGCGGCGGAAGATTTTTTCCTTAAAAAGCCCCAAAACAAAGCTGTGAGCTGTGGTTTTAAATCCGCCTCAATGGTATATTTGTTTGGGACTTTTTTATCCTCTAAGTGCATTTTTGTCTTATTCCAACAGTCTGTAGTGTTCGAGTAAACTTTAAAAATATCTATTCTTTAAAATAAAGCATAAAGTACTAGGCTGTAACAGGGGAACCTATTGGTGAAAAGAGCAAAATTCACTTTGTAGAAGCTGTACATAGTCTTAGTGGTGTGCGTGTGTGTGTGTGCGTGTGTGTGTGTGTGTGTGTGTGTGTGCGTGAGCGCGTTACCTGGATATCCGACGGAGGGATGCAGCAGGTCCATGGCGGCTCCACTCAGCCCCAGGCCGTTCATGGCATAAGGGGGCTGTTTGAGGTATGACATCATGCTAGAGGCAGGCGCGGGTCTCCCCGGTTCGGCCCAGATCGCGCGCGATTCTCCCCGGTAATGCAGCTTGCCTGAGCGCTGAAACCTCCAAAATATAAACACTAGGACACAAAGCCAGTGTGTGATTAATGCGATACACATCAAAGGGAAAACACAACAATACTGCACTGCAAATAAAATCTTAAGGTGGGAAATAAGTTAAGGACGACATATTTTACATGATGGTTTTCGGAACATTTTCCCTTTTGAGAAAAACCCAACATATTCCAGGATACAAGTGATTAATGGGAGTAACTCAAACACCGAAATCATTTAAATCTCACATGGCATCGAAAAAGCAAAGCGTGTCAACAACAACAATAAATAATAATGATGAATTGTAATTCCATTTTTTTTATTACTGACTCTCCACAAGTCAACAGACCAAAATAAATCTTGACTTAATACCGTAGTGATTTTAAAAAGTCCCTTTCCACAAATAAACTACATAATTAAAGGTTTCCGTGATTTCATACGTTCAGCTCAACAGATTTATCTTACATATTAAAAATGCACAAAATAAATATTAACTTTGCACTTTACTAATTAAATAGTTGTTGAAGCTTTGAGCCTCCTGTAATGTGTGAAATTAAATAAAGATTAATGTATAGTCCTCACTGCACCCCTAATTACAAAACAGTAATTTTTGGTAAATAAATATTACTAAGTTTATTAATAATTTTAGAAGAACGTGGATGTTTTGAAAAAAGATGAAAACAATATTTTAATGAACATTAAGTAAAATAAAAACAACCAACAAACCTGCAACTCCACACTAAACTTCATTGTGTTTTGCTTTGAAGTAGATTATTCTATACTGCGTGTAATTTTAAATAAAACATGAATGAAATAATCTACATTTTAGATCTGTTGTATATTTACTTAGTCTGCACTATCAAATTATTTGCTGCATAAACTGAACATTATAAATTAAAAATATATTTGTTTGAAAACACTATTAA
>JAQMYF010000023.1:51477297-51489644 GCA_030014195.1 Neosilurus mollespiculum
CACTCGATCTCAGACTTTTACACTTTCTACCAATCGCTGTTGCGCCGCCAAGTTATCACACGCGCACAAGATCGTTCTTTAGTGGAAGCCAAGGGGCGCTTTAGTCTGTCTAATATGCATCAGTGCCAATGTCAACCAACTCCACAATCAATCTATCTATCAATCTCACATATGATGTGTTGACAAGAGGTCACAAGTCTTTGAACCAGTTTAATAAATACTAAAAACAATTCCTCGTTAGTGCAGTTCACCTCCCAGGTAGCAGGGGGCTCCTGTAATATGTACATTTTTTTTCACTCATTCATTCATTTTCTGAACCACTTAATTCTAATTAGGGTTGTGGGGAGGCTGGCGCCTCCTTTTATTTCTAGAAAAATTCATGGGTAAAGATTTTATTTAGGTGTAATCATACACATATTTCAGGAGCATTTTGTAACTTCTGCACCCTCTGCTGCCTGGGAAGTGAACTGCAATAGTCAAGTCACGTCAAGTCAAGTCAGTTTTATTTGTATGGCGCTTTTTGCAATTGACATTGTCACAAAGCAGCTTTACATAGTAAAATTAAATTAGGGAGGAATCTAAACATTTTTCTACAACACCCTACACATCCCTAATGATCAAGCCCGCGGCGACAGCGGCAAGGAAAAACCTTGTGAGGAACCAGGCTCAGGAGGGAAACCCATCCTCATTTGGGTTCAATAGCATTCATTCTATAACAATGAATACATTTGGCAGACGCCCTTATCCACAGCGACTTACTTTTTTTTTTTTTTTTTTTTTTTTTTAAATACAACTGAGCACTTGAGGGTTAAGGGCTTTGATCAAAGGCCCAACAGAGGCAGCTTGGTGGTACTGGGACCCCTGACCTTTGGATCAGTAAACCAGAGCCTTAACCACCTGAACCACCACAGCCCTATTAATACATTTCTATCCCCCTTCAGCTGAAACAGTGGAAAGTGGCATAAGTTGATCTGAACAGCTGGGGACGGAGCTAACTTCAAGGTCAGAAAAATATAAATACAATCCTAAATTGTGTGAATCATGAGGCATATTTGAACTATACGCTCACTCACTCACTCAATTACCAAACCACAGTATCAAAAACAAAAATCAAACAAACCCATATTTCCCAGTTAATGTTCAGGACTCAGAGACAGCTTCAGTTTTTAAGACGAAGCTGAAAACTTGCTTGTTCAGTCAGACATTTTGTTATTAGTCTTTTATTAGGTAAAGGAGTAGATCTGTCTTCCTTCCGGTTCTTTCTTTTTTAGTTATGATGTCATAGTTAGTCATGCCGGAGTCCCTGCTTGCACTTAGCACTAATAAACTCTTCTTTAACCATTAAACCGTTATGAGCACACCTAACAACCTCTCTCTCTCTGTTTATGTTGAGGTACACATGCTACTTCTGAGATCCCAGTGATCCTGATCCTTCTGCTCTCTGAATCCTTTGATCTGTCCTGATGTGCTACTACTGGAGTTCTGATCTTAGAAGCCCCTTCCTCCTGCTGTTGTTGATCCATATGGACCTAAATATCCACTCAGTACCTGTGAAGATGACTTTTCACTGCTGGTGATATAAACTCTTTTACTGAAATGATTTAGCACTACAATCCCCATTACAGGTATAAGAGAACCAACTAGACTTCATGGCGTGAAGTTTCTGCTACATGGTTTGTATTTTTATCTGGTTTCACCCAAATGAGGATGGGTTTCCCTTCTGGGCCTGGTTCCTCTCAAGGTTTCTTCCTCATGTTGTCTGAAGGAATTTTGTTATGTAAAGCTGCTTTGTGACAATGTTAATTTTAAAGAAGGCTACACAAATAAAACGTATATAGTAAAGTATATAAACACTGCACAGAGCAGTGCAAACTGATTAGTCTACTAGGTTAGGATTGAAAAACATTATTTTGAGTAGATAATGTTTGAATCAAAACAAACAAACACTAACAATTCGTCATTTGGGCAGAATCATAAATTTCCCCCCTTGTATTTCTGTGCAGTATATAATAAATATACACTACTAAACTGAATAAATAAGCTAAACAGATGGCATTAGCTACATAGCACATAGCTTGGCTCGAAGTGCAGTGCCCACCTGCCCTGCTTCGGTCATGGTTTAAATATAAAGTATAAAAACTGTGCTTTGTTTGCTTTTCTTTATGTTTCCATGTAGTAAACACTTAAACATAAAGTGTATACGACATAAAGAAAGTTAAAGATGTTGTTACAGATCTGTGAGGCAGACATGCTAAACACTATACCACCGTGCTACCCCAGTGGTACATTGTGATTAACCTGATTTTACCATGAACACATAAAGTTGATTGAAAACATTGTGTTTTGACAGTCTAAAGAAATTAATAACCTTAAAGTCTTTCAATAAAGTCTTAGTTTTATTCTACAAAATAAAATCAATCTCTAAAGAGGATTTAAAAAAAAAAAAAAAAAAAAAAAAAAAGTGTGCCAGTTTCCTGACCCAAAAAAACAACATCTGATTAACCTGATGAACATCTAAACTGATTAGCCACAAAAGTGGAACAGCCATGAAATTACGTAATTCTCCCACTGAACCTATCCAGAGGCAAACTGACCTTATTCTCATTCATTCGCCAAAGCGCCTGGGTCCAACTTGGGGTGCCGGGAGGCTGAAGTCTATATCTGCCAAATCTGGGTGACTGGCATGGTACACCCTGAACAGCTCGCCAGTCCCTCAAAGGGAAACACACACACACACGCAGACCTTATGGCAATTTGGAACAGCCAGATAGCCTAATGTGCATGTGTTTGGACTGTGGGAGAAAATCGGAGTACCCAGAGGAAACCCACGCAATAACAGGGAAAACATGCAAACTCCACACAGAAACGCCTTCACTGAGCCCGGGACTTGTACCCAGGACCTTCTTGCTGTGAGATGGATGTGCTAACCACTACGCCACTGTGCCACCCAGACGGACATTAGCTATAAGCGAGCTCTGGTGGAACTACTTTGCTGTGTACTGTGCTGTCCTCTCCCTGTAAAAAAAGAAACAATAAAATAAACATGGAAAAAGGTTCTCATGTCGGATGGTACCAACATTGAACATCCAAAGAACACTTCCCACCAAGTGAAGCATGGCGGTGGTAGCATCACGCTCAGAATGTTCCCTCTAACGCCTTGGTTGCTGCTAATCCCTTCGTGATCCTGTCACTGATCATGTTACGCAGAGTACATGAGACCCAGATATTTCTCCTCACCACCAAACAGGTGCATGAACAAGTCCTGAGGCCCGAATAACAAAATAAATATGAAGCAACAACACAGAACACGCAGAAGAACTTCCCAGTCCGCACATACAAAACTCTTTATTTGATTTTAACCAGGCAGAGAAACACAAGCAAACAAAAAGGTGTGTAATAAGTTACAAAAAGGCAACAAGTCAGCAATAAAGAACGTCCGTGTCTCCATGTTCTGGTATAAAACAGGCCTTGAGTACAAGTGTAGGTTTTTGGGCATTCAAATCAGCTTGATGTGTTTTACAGTTACAGAAAACAGACACCTGAGTCATTTCACTGTAAGATGTTAAAAAAAACAAAAACAAAAACAAAACAGCACAGGTTACAAAACAAGTTACACCACATCCATATGGTACAAGCACCTGGAGCTCAGAGACACCGGATTTCGTTACATCAGGTCACATGGATTATCAGACAAATATCCTAATTATAAATAATGATCACCGATGAAATTTTCCATTCATGTAATCCAAGATTTAATTACATAACTGTGTGATTTTGATCTGAACCAGAAAGAGTTCATTAAAATTTCAAGATTTTTAACCTTTTTTTTTGGAGCATCCGGGGATGTTTAAAAGCCTGGAGAGAAACAAATATAAGAGTCACTAGTGAACCCATTGAAATGTGAAATATGACACGATCATTCAAGTTGATCAGTATACAGAACCATCTCGGTCCTGGATCACGGACTGCAAGATCCCGAAGCCAGAACTCCAGCTAAAGAGTTTCATTGGTCCATAAATAATGGCGGTTAAACCTATAAAGTTTATAAATACAGTCATCTGTCTTTGAGTTTTTATTTTTCAATCCTTGTGTGTAAACATTAGTTCAGTAGGAACGGGTTGTTTTTTGTTTTAAACAGCAAGCAGGCACGATGTGCAAGATTTTGGTGTTCAGGTTGAGCGTTATCAGAACATGAAGTAAAAAGACCTGACGGTACATTTCAGACGAGTGTCGTGTCGGGGAGGAGGAATCCAGTGTCTTCATTTTAATAGGTTGAGCAGGGCGCACTTACAACACCGATCCAGCAGGTGTAACTGTATCACAGAGAAGACCTCGGTCTCGTTCTCATGCCCCGCGGGTGAAAGAACAGCGGATGCGATCATCGAGACAAATGATTTCGGTCATGGGGCAGGAAAAAGATAAGCATGTCACGCCCACGGGGTTCTGACAAACAAACCCACTGGGCAAACTATCAGCAGCCTACTTTCAGTCCATATCCGATCGTGTCACATCAGGCAGAGAGAAGTGAATACTGGAATCATGATGCAACAGTAACGGGTTGACTTGATTCCTCTCAAAACAAAAACTGACTGTGCGAATAAATAACCTTTTACTCCTACGATAGTTCCATTTAACAGCATTCGTTACATCACCAAGAACAGAACTCACCGCTGGCCACACCCAAAATCCTTATTCTCCGCCCCAAATTCAACTCAAACTACAGCAAACTTTCATTCATTTTCCAAACCACTTAATCCTATCAGGGTCGCGGGGGGGTTGGAGCCTATCTCAGCTGAATCTGGGCGAAGATGAGATAAACCCAAAACAGCTCACTAGTCCACCACAGGGCCAACACACACACACACTCACACTTAGGGGCAATCAAGAACATTCAACTAACCCAATGTAATGTTAGCGGCAAACTCCACAGAGAAACGCCCTGCGAGACGCGAACCCAGGACCTTCTTTCTGTGAGACAGGCGTGTTTACTTCACACCACTCTGCCCCCTGCAACAAACTTGATTTATTCTATTTTGTCTCCAGTCCTCTTCTCCTTCTCGTGGATCTTTTTCTTGCTTCTGTGTGGGGGGTCGTGGGATCGATTAGTTCTGCAGAACAGCAGGATGCTGTTCCTGACGCCTGCCCTCTGGGACAAACATCAGTTCGCACTCCCATTCATACCTAGGGGCGATTTAGAATGCCCAGTTAGCCTAATGGGCATGTCTTTGCACCATGGGAGGAAACCGGAGCACAGGAAGAACATGCACACAGGAACACCCTCACCGAGCCCAGGTGAGGGTGCTAACCTAAAAAAAAGACTCCTGGGAAATTTCAGATGTTAGTAATGCAGTCAAACTTAACCAGCCAGCATGCAGGTGAATCAGCAGCACCGGAATGACTGCACCAGTGATAACAGTTCCATAATCCATGTACGAAGGTCTGTATCTGTGTACGATCATTTAGCTTAACCTTCATGACTCTCAGGCTTTGGGATGAAAAAAAAAACAAAACAAAAAAACAAACAAACAAAAAAACAAACAAAAAAACACAGCACACGCAGTTTCACACCACCACTAACTGTCCTATAATCACACAAACTACAGATAAATAAAACAATAGAACACACTCGACTACAGTGACCACGTTTCTTTCATCTACTGTAGTTCAGGCCAGCTGAACTTCCCATGATCCCACTGACTTTAGTAAAAACTACACCAGCACTGTGACACACCTATGAGGAGTCAGTGTGTAAAAACCAGAAACACTATTGAAATATTCATCACTTAGGAATTTAGAAATGTTCTCCAACATCTTTGATCACTTCAGAGACAAATAGACCTTGCTCACCTCTGACCCATGATCAATAATCATCATCATCATCATCATCATCATAGCTGCCAAATAAAAACTAGCAATGCTGAGGTTGTTAAAAGGCCAGGTGTGAAATTTTAATGACAATTTAATGTGGGGTCATTAAGCCACGCCCATATTTTAATCATGTCCTGTGGACTTCTAGGGTGAACCAACATCAGGCTCTTATAGGCACACGCGTTGTTGCGATATTTCTCCTCAATGCCAAAAGTGTGAAAACCCTTGTGTTTCTCCGGAGCTAGTCCCAACTTCCTCAGGCACATGCCCGTGTAGACATCATCAATGGGGTACAGCGGCACCCTTTTCACGACCCCGTGGAGCCTCCTGGCAACATTTCCGGAGTAAAGGTACCCTCCACCACCTGCGTACGGTGGATAACTTCCTACAAAAATGTTGTCAGGGATGTAGTACTTCACCTTCTTGTCCCGGTGAGGTCCTGCATTCGTTATCACGTCTCCAACAAACAGGTCCTGCGCCTTGGCAGGGGAAAGTCCCTGGAGAAAGTCTATAATAAGAAAAGTGTTGACGAAAACATCATCGTCACCCTTGAAAACGAAGCTAGCATTTGGACAGCGCGTGTTGAACCACTCAAGGAAAAGGACCTCTTTAATAGTCAGGTTGAAAAAGGAGTCCCTGTAGTCCCACTGAAGGATGTCTCCATGTACGGAGCTCTCGTACTCCAACATTGGTGATAAGTCTGGGAAATGGTCCACAGCAGTGGCGTTGCCAAGGAGGAACACAGTCACAACAGTCTTGTTTGCCAAGCGACCGGCTCGACCCCAGGACTCTCGTATCGCCTGACGTCGGTCGAAATGTGACGCCAGTGATTTTACGGCCAGTAACAGGAACGGCTGGTCTTTGCACACTCGAGGCTGGTCCATGACCATTCGATACGACCTGCATCTCATGTACAATAAAAAGTCTTTAAAACGATCTGGAAGCAAACTGAAGTTCTTCACGTGTCTTGCAACCTGTAAGTCTGGCTCACAGGAGTCTTGGGCCACTGTGGCATTTACCCAGTCTGACAGAACGCCACCGACGGTGCTATTTGCTCCGTTTATGATTGGGTTGTTCAAACAGTCCAGTTTCTGCTGCTGGAGGTTCCAAAATGCCTGACTGGGTACCAGTTTGCCCCAGAATGGTTTGACGGGGATTCGGATTTTGTTTCGGACGTTTTTATCTTGGCTGCTGTTTCGTGAAACTTCTAGTATGATGAAGAAGAACGCAGTCATCATAGTCATCGTGGCGAACTTCAGCTTTCTTCGAGGTCCGTGCATGGTGCCAACATTCACCACCTAGAAAACAGAGACGCAGAGGGATTTAGTAAGTGCTGGTCAACACGAAGTAAAGTTTAATCACGGAACAGAACAATTTCTGGGACATAAAACGTCCATGCAAGCAGATATTGTCAAAAACATTACAGGAAAGGAAAACGTCTTGTTCGGCGCACACTGGAGGGAAGATCTCGATTTAAGCTTCCCAAACCAAAAACCTGCATATTTTTGTTTACACTAGAATATTCCACCTAAAACATTTAAATAACTAGGGGTCAGAACAATTTCACTGCGCCAGCCAGTAAACCTGTGTTTACGCTGAGCCACGATGTCCACGACTGAGAGAGTCATGTTGATCGTGGGGATCGTGGGATCGAATCGTAATGATCTTGAGGGAACTTGGTGGAAACGTTTTTCGACATTCAAAAATTTTGCCGCGGTTTATTACGATTCGACACCAGCTTTGTTACAACACGGGAACCGTAGAGCATAGTAGAGTGTAACATACCTTGATGCACCATGGTAGGGCATCTTTTTAAAGAGACTGTGGCCCCAGTGTGAACCCAGGTAAAGCAACCTCACTATAATTTCAGCCCATCACAACATCAGAAGAAATACTGCATGGGCCTGGCTGTGACACTGACTGCGCCCGCCGTTATCAGCTGATCCATTTTGCATATATGTGAAATGTACTATTCCTTTCTACCTCATCAGTGCACGACAGTTGGTCACTTAAACAGGACAGGAAATTCGAAATAACTGAAGGATGTTGCCCTTCACAGATTTCGGACCAAAGGAGCGTATCCAATATCAAAGTATCTTATGTGTGGTGACCGTATGGCAGGTTCTAACGGAAGATTCTCGTGGAGTTATTGCACACTAGTTTACATGTGAAATTGTGCAAATCTTTCTGAAAATGCCTTAATAGTGAGTGTTATAGTGAGACACATTTCCCTGAAACAGGCACTTTCAGCTGAATTCAATAACAGAACTACTTTGCCCAGATGATGCAACACGAAAACGCGAAACACTGCGACCTTGAGTGGAGTCTGCCGTACCGACACTCTACTGATTGTTTAGACGGAAATTTATTTCATTTTTTTCAAATATGTGGTTTTCTGGTTTGGGAAGCTAAACTGGCTTTAAACTTTTTACTCCAGTGTGCACCACACCATGTGTTTGCTTTTCGTTTAATGACCTGCGATTATTTAATAAATTAAAAAATAAGTTTGAATGATATAAAATTGTTTCATGTGTAGCCTGAGCTCCTTTTTATGCTGAACTGCCTGAAAGTCTCTCTCTCTCGCTCGCTCGCTCGCTCTACCACAGGTATCCTTGTCCTAGCGGACAGACAGGTACGGCTGTACTGCAGCTGTATTTATGACCTCGACCTTCCTGTGTGCTGGTGCTTTTTTGGCTGGTGCTCAATTATCCAGACTCTAAATCTCAGTCTTGTGACTTTGTTTGCGATTTCATAAAAAAAGAAAAGAAAAAGAAAATCAACACATCTCATAACCATCATGTGCTTTGTATTTTCAGCCCCTCATGACAAAAGTGCTTTAGGGACCAAACACCAAATCCCATTTCACCCTGAACAGACTAGAGCAGCTGAACACAATTAACGAACATTAGCCCTCTTAAACCTCTATACAGCAGTAATAGAGTCTTATTTCATTTTATTTCATGGACCTTCCCATACAAATATTTAATCAGTTTTTATAAAGATATAAATAAACTAATTATATAACAGTGTTATAGTTAAATCAATAAAATAAAACCCACAGGCTGCATTTCATTTCCTACTTGAACAATGAAACAATGACATGGATTTAGAAAGTTCCTAATAAACAACCGTGACTCTTAAAACGGAGCCAGTAATTGTTCCTGTTAGATAAGCCTTGTATTAAAGCAGACAGAGGATAAGGCGTGGCCCACATACGTTTAATGTCCTTCCACATACACAGCGTGTTGGTCTATAAGCAGGAGATGGAAGGACATTTCTGTTTTACACCAACGTATGAACAATTACTGTCAACAAAGAACATGCGGAATGTTCAATCCTGCTCAGGAAGTAAAAATAAATAGAAAGAGATTACCTAAACAGTTTTATTATTTACGATTAAACAACCGTAGAGCAGCCCGAGAGCAGCTCCTGCTGTGCGATCGGCATCATCTTCCATAATTACAGAAGTTATTTATCACTTTGCATGACAGAAAAGGTGTGGAACACTAAAACTCCCTTTGCGTCACATTTCCTTCGTTGTTGCGTCCCTTCATTTGAATATGTTCGTTCGACTGATTTTGTTCAGCGGGTTTTAAATCACAGAGTCTAAAGTTAAGCACGATACGTTTGTGCAGGCGCTTAAAGGAGACCCATTTCCTGATTTTATTCATAGAGAGAGTGTTTAGCAGCCGGGACACTGGTGGACATTAAGCCTCTGGATTACTGATCAGAAGGTTGGGGGTTCAAGCCCTAGTACCACCAATGTGCCACTGTTGGGCCCTTGAGCGAGGCCCCTAACCCTACACCTTGGAAACGTTTGGCGACCTTTTTTGGCAGGTATTTTTACAGGGTAGGTTGCCTGGTCTTTCCCTAACCTCCCTCAAAACCAGGCACTCCCAGGCGGTACTAACCGGGCCCGGCCGTGCTTAGGTTCATAGATCAGATGAGATCGGACCGTGTGCCTAGCACTAAAACATTATAACCGCCTTCAGCTCTAAAACTACTACGGTACACCGTCCAAGTTGTCTGACTGCTGGCGAGTTTAAAAGAAAATGAACGGAAATTCTTGAAAACTCTCATGTTACTGATAATACGTATATTTTCATCATCAGGTGGCGCACAGGACGTCTCGAGAAGCTAGAGTTCATTCTCATGTGAGAGTTAGAAAAGCGTTCAGTTGGAAGTCTGCTGTCCACGAGGTTTCATTAAACATCTCTAGAGAGCCAGAGTCACATATCTGCCATGTCACACACAGTATGAAGACTCATTTTACTGGTTGTGCTTTAAAAAGGTCAGTGTAAACAAATTTGTGTGCAGGACGTTGGCATTAAACTATCCAGTGCGCTCCACCCCAGGCAGTGTTGCCTGGAGGCAAAGAACTATCCATACGCAAACAATGGCTTAGTCGGCACATTAGTCATTGCTTATCAGCCTAAAACACTTTCTTTAACCACAAACACCCATCTGTTTATGTTTCAGCATGAATACTGGTTAAAAATTATTGTGAGTTTTCAAAGAAATAGCAATGATTTACTTCCAGCACTTTACATTAACACACAGCTGGGTGCACAGCATTTCAGTACAAGTTGATGGACTCAGCACTTCCCAACTAAAAACACGTCCAAACGCTACAATGTATTCGCTGTCTTATGATTTGTGAGGGGTTACCTGTTGTTAGGGGAGGTTGCAGGCAGGCAGTGCAATGCTACAGGTGTACGTGACCAAGGTGTCTGCTTCAGTTTTTACCCCATCCTAATACGCAGGCAAATGAGGACTGGAGCAAGACAGCAATCTGTGGTGAAAAAAAAAAGAGGAAGAAGAAGAAAAAAGAAAAATCCTGCATGTATTAACACACATCTCGTTTAGGGAATTAGAAGTGGAACCGCTGCCAGAATAATCAGGGCGGCGTGCTTATTATGTAAGAGAGCCAGCTCACGTTCACGTGTGCATTTTAAAGGTTCAAAACATTCGTCATTACCTAATCATGTTACCTAATCGTGGAAGTGCAGGAGAAATGATTCACACATATCACATCATCATGAAATGCATCACAGACCCGACTTCTCCTTGAACACCTCGACTGCAAAAAGGCTCCAAATGTCACTATTTCTTGCGGAGCAGCTTTACATCTGGGTTTGTGGAAACATCTGGTACAACATGCCCAGGCAATCCTAATCCATCAATCCCCTTCTTTTCAGTCTCTCTCTCTCTCTCTCTCTCTCTCTCTCTCTCTCTCTTTTCTCTCTCTGAATAAACCAGTACCCCAACCTGTCGCATTTGTGCCTCATTCACCAAAGCCAGTACTTTAGTATGACGGCGTTTTCATACGACACACAGGCAGAATTGCTTTAGAAATTGGTCCAGTGTTCTGTTGTATACCGGCTGCACGATGTATGTGACAAGGGATTATCCAACAACATGACTGATCCTGTATAACACACGCAGACGTCTGTGGTACATTTTCAGTTGGTTCTTTTTATCAGTCTTTGTAAGTACACTACTAAAGGATCAGTAACAATGACTGAATAGGTTTTACTACACCGCAATCCAGTTATCTGTACGACTCAAAACTCTTACATGGACACAACACAGGCTGTTCGAGTCAGACACGCCTAATAGTAAAAGTAATGGAGGTAAACACCAGAGGCCTGTTTTTGTCTTCCATCTGAATATGAGATCAACCTTTATACACCATACAACACACATTTAGGAGCGATGTTCACGCGTACATCACTTTGGGAGAGGTAATACAGCTTGAACAATGTGGAGTCTTTGTACTCAACCTGTCTGCACCTCTGTGTGTGTGTGTGTGTGTGTGTGTGTAAACACAGGAAACACTGAGAAGTGCTGTATATACTGCGTTATAATGATTTGGAGTAAGTAAATGCAGTATTGTGCTTCTCTGAGAAGTGAATGTGAAAATCAAGCACCAATTTTTTCAAATGCAGTTTGATAGGAACCGTTTGGGCAACAATCAAATTTGCACAAACATAACACTTGGATAAAAGTGCCGGAGTTACATAACCTCATGCAGACTAACCACCATGGATTTATTCCTCTTACAGACCACAAAAAGCAACACAGATGTTCATCACTGCTTTTAAACACTATCAAATAATATTAAATTATACCTTATTGTTTATGTACGAAGCAAATTTCTTCAAATTTTATCTGTTGACACAAGTGTGCGACATCGTCTCGCTAGCGTGATGGTAAAGCCTCAAAAACATTCTGTTCAGAGCTGGTTGTTGCTCCAGTGCCTGAAGTTTCAGCTAAATATTTAGGCTGCAGAAAACTTTCAGTCAGCGCCAAAAGTCAAACACACGTTCTTCAAACACGCTTGTGTGTACTGGAATGGCATGTACGACTACGTCTGCTACATAATTACACTACTTAGAGCACCAGTGTGTGTGTGTGTGTGTGTGTGTGTGTGTGTGTGTGTGTGTGTGTGTGTGTGTGTGTGTGTGAGAGAGAGAGAG
>JAQMYF010000023.1:51489744-51502967 GCA_030014195.1 Neosilurus mollespiculum
ATACAGAACCAAAACAAGATGTAGAGCAGGTGAATAAGAGATACTAAGCCTGTGAGCTGGGGTGGTTTCACCAGGAAACCTTTATATTCATCTAGAATGACCTGATCATAAAGAAAAAACACAGACCGGATCTTCACTCGTGCTTCTGATTTTCTGAAACTGTGTTTTTGTCTCATTCATTTTAAGAGAGAAAATATGGTGAAGGCCGATACAGGAGCAACTAACACTGTATATCTCAGATATTTCACAACAGTAATTATAATTATAAACAGTGAAAAACAGTAATGTTTTTGGGTATTCAGTTGGTTTCAATATTTCAAATAATTCACTAATTACTGTTTTATAAAAAGAACACCACACTTTAGGTCATGGTGTTAAAATAATCCAATCCAGAGTGGTGTGAAACGTCCGGATGTGAAGTGGAGTGGGTACTTTTCTACCTTAACTCTTACCTGACTTTCGGAACTGCCAGTTACAGTACATGATTTATGAAATGAAAACTTGCTGTAAAGAGAGAAATACAGAGAGATGTGGTACAAAAGGCTGGAGTGTTCAAACACACACACACACACACACATGAGTCATGTGGGTCAAACCCAGCGCACATGACTCTCAGAACACTCTGTAATCACTTCTGCTTTTCTTCTTCGTGTGTCAAAAATAATAAAACAGAAAGTCCTCCTGTTTCTTTAAACTGTTCAATTAGAATGAACAAATTATTATAAGTGAAAAAAGAGGGATAAAATTGAAATAAAATTAATGATTTGTGGTTCCACAGTAACAAAAGAAATGTATCAAACCAATAAATTAAAAAAAATCTTATAAAGCATATTCATGACCTGTTTCAGTCTATTTTATTCTATTTGTGAGTCCATCTGTTTATATCAGTGTCAGTTTGCCTGTGAACAAAATCCTGACCACACCCATACACAGACTTTCTCCAAACTTTGTTGGGGACACGACATGACCTGAGTCTGAGGGAGCATTTAATTTTGGAATGTCCAGGACAAGTGTGAAGGTCAGTGGAAGGTCACAAATGTTTGGAGATAAAGTGTTTATGACTTTAAAATGAGTGCAGACAGTCATGCTGTTACTATGGAACACTAATAGGAAACCATATGTGAACTTTTAAATGAGAAAATTACCGCTGGCCCTTGAGTGACCATCAGAGATCAAACCCCAGCCGTCTCATAAATCTTTCAAAGAAGAAGCTAATTTTGCCATGCTAACGTACTACACAGCATGCAATAAGACGAGGATGTGGGTAAATAAAATCTGAACCCTTATAGGACCTGTACTGTAAAGGGCCACGATCTTTACTGTGTGAAGGTATCATTCATTCATTCATTTTCTGAACCGCTTAACCCTAATTAGGGTCGCGGGGAGGCTGGCGCCCATCTCAGCCGACTCTGGGCGAGGGCGGGGTACACCCTGGACAGCTCGCCAGGCCATCGCAGGGCCCTCTTTTAGTGTAAAATTCAAATTCTAATTAAAATGTATTTGTCACATACAAAATCATACACAGTACAATATGTAGTGAAATGCTTAGTACGACTGTCCTAAAATGTGAAGAATAAACTATCAAAGTAACAAGAAGAAAAAAAAACAATAACAATAACTAAAACTATTTAAAGGATTTATAGTAAAAGGTCAATTCAAATATAAAAATGCAAAAATAGAAAATAAAATAAAATATATAAATTAAAAATAAAATATAGGATACAAAAATATATAAAATGAAATATAATGAAATACAAATGCAGTGGCGATTTTTCAAGTATGTTGTCTGTAAAGTGTAAAGTGTCTGTGTGCAACAGTGTAGCTCTGATTTTAAGCAGTAAATTAATTTAATCCATTTTAGTGATACATTCTTAGAATAAATAAAACATTATAATTTCAAACTTGACAATTATTGAAAAAAAAAATATTAATTATTAAATTATAAATTATTAAATATATATATATACAGATTATACACGGCCACTTTTGTCTAAAGGCTCCTAATAAAAAATTACTTCCCTATAATTTTTGGGTGAAAATGTACTGAACAATGCTACTGTAGGAAATGAGACCCAAAAAAACCAATCCGACAAGTATATTGAGGTAAAAGTATGGCTAATACACAAAAACACTGAAAATACCAATTTCTCCGAGTCGGCTGAGATGGGTGCAGCCTCCACATGACGCTAATTAGGATTAAACGGTTCAGAAAATGATGAAATGTTAAAAGGGTGGTAATACTGTAGTATGTTAGAGCAGAACAAAAGAATCTCCTTCACCCATGACACACATACCCACCCTTCAAACACCAACAAACCCAGCCTTGAAGGACTCTGGAGTGTTCGCTGTCATTTAAACCAGTTTATTTGGTTCTTTTTTAAAAGCACAATAATCATCTAACATTACAACAAATGGCTGTTTAAACATCAACATATTTTGGGCTTTCTGTTTGTTTCATGCGGAAAGAGCAAAACCAACAGGATATTATAAAATACAGAAAGGATGGTCATGAATTGAGACTCACTCAACCCAGGATGCATAAACTTGAAATTCAGGTGATTGACAAAAAGTGATTTGGAGGCACAAACAGAAACTAAACAAGAAGACGACAAGGGCACTCAGAGAGTACAAACCTCCGCCAAGCCCAACAATACCTGCAGTGAACATCAACATATTACTGAGGAAACAAAATTAAAGGGGGGAAAAGGAAAAGTGTTATCTCAAGCCAGCCAGGAGTCAAACCTGGAAGCTTCTGAGCTGTAGTCATACACATTATCCATAGCACTACTGGGCCAGAAAACACCACCAACCCAGGGTAGGGCTTACAAAGTGCAACAACACAGTTCATGGGTCATCTTTAAAATCTAATGGGGTCTTCCTTCTCCAAAGCCCCTCCTCTGGTAGAAATTTCTTGAAAATACAAAGGTAACTTTCGCATAATCCTGCTAACAAACACACAACCTTAACCTCCTGGGCAGAGGTTCTAGAAGGATCAGAATCAGAGCAGTGAAGGAATGAAGGCTTTGCATAAACAGATTAGAAAGAAACTGGTCCAAACCTTGATAGCCTTAATATCCTGAAGATGACAGTAAGGCTTGTGATGAGGAGCAGGTGGAGCCAATAATGAGTGTGAATGGATCGTGGAATAGAGCTGTAGTTCATTACGGCCATTTTGGGGTTTTAGGAAGAAGAGTTGGCGGGATACTTGGTGGTGGATATGACGACTTTACCGGCACTTAATAATCTTCGCTGCCTGCACAGACTCAGTATTAGTGATTCTGTGTGAATACACACTTATGAAATCATTCTGAAAATGACATGTAAATAATAAAAAGTGAAAAGTGTCTACCAAAGGATGTGGTAAAATATTGCACTGGTGTTTTATAGCTAAGTCGAGTTGTGTTTAGCACTTCAGTCCACGTCATCACATACTCACTTTACAGAAAGATAAAACAGTGCTGATAGTCTGTGTGCAAGAAGAGTCTAATCTGCTCTGTACAGAAATAGTCTCATGGGTGTCAGAAAAGACCCCCCCCCCCCACACACACACACCCCACACAAACACACACACACCACACACACACACACCACACACACACACACACAGATAGTGCATGCTCTGGAAATGGTCAGGCAGAAGAAAAGTGACCTTTCCCAGCAACGTAAACACTGGGAAGATGTTAAGGGATTAAGTGAGGGACAGCTTTGCTCAGTGTTTAATTTAGACACGAAGTCTCTCAAACATAACAGGCATCACTTCCGTTGTCAGACATCACTAGTTCAATTTTTATACATTAATCCTCTCAAAATGTTGCTTGATTCTATCTGGAGTGAAGGGTAAAACACACAAACTTGATCGATTCAGTCTATACAGCAATTTCCTAGAATAAATTTAGGATGTGATGACATGCTGTTGTAATTCTGCCATTATTCTTCTACACTCTTTCAAAGAACAAAAGGTTTCTATGGAGGAAGGGTGTGTGGGCAGATCACAAAATATTGCTATAAGGCTATACAGGAAGCCCAGCTTCCCCTGAAATTTCATTTAAATTGGCAGTGAAATTGTTGCTATGAAGTGAAGTGACTATATTATTCATCAAACCTGCTGGAATTCAGTAATTTTATCCACAGATCAGTGATAAGCTTCTGTAATAAAAATCAGCTGATATTTTTGGCAAAACCGAAAATAAAGGCAGGGGAAGGGTTGAAGTTGTGTATGATGAAGCCTCCTGGATGACAATAGATGTTTTTTTTATTTCCGGGAGTCAACCTGTACTATCCCTTTAGTGTTACGGGCAGTGAAACACTTATGGGATGTTGTAATGGAACTTAAAACCCAGGGAGCTGCCTTGAGAACCGGGAGGATGTAGCTTCCATTCTCTGAAAGTTTGGACATGTTGAAACTCGTGGGTCAAACTCCAGATCATTCCTACCTGTCTTCCTTTGCAGATTTCCTGCACCCCTATTTCTGGGAGAATGCCTCCAAGTCCACTGGAACTCCCATGACAGTCCCAGCCACATATCGACTGGCTATGTGAGACTTTGGCATAAGCAGAGGTTAAACCCACCACAGCCAGTGCTACATGGGATTTCCTTGCCAGTGGTTGCACATCAAACTGGACAAACTGTGGACTTGGACCGTCACACAGAGGACCAACTTCATGTTGTTTCACAGAAATGTGCCTAAACAATTGTCCAAAATAATGTGGCGGAATTAGAGAGGCACACAGTCTTCAGGGGTGACAGAGGTGCCGTAGTGCTGCAGTAGAGAAGTAGTAAGTTTACGCTTCTATGCAAATAAACCATGGAGCACCAACTCTACCTTTTGCTGATTCTTATTGGTCTGCTGATCTGATTATTAATGTAGACTTTTTATCTACCACAAGTGTTTACTTGCATCATTGATGTTGCAGTTTATGTGCAACTGGGTGCTAATGTTAAAGTAGCCATGAAAGATCACAGTGTCGCTCTAAGCAACCTGCTGACGTTGCCTCCAGGTAGGGCCTTTTTCATTACTGGTGACTTCAATTATTTCAGGGAGGATAAGTGCAAAATTTTACACTATCTTAGAGTTCAACCATTTTAAAGACTCTGATGCTCACAATGACCATCCTTTCAACACAATCAGCACTGGATGACCTTTCAAAGTCCACAATTGTGGTAACATAGTTATTTAGGAGGGTGCAGGTCTAATTTTGGCTTTGTAGGCTAGCATTACTGTTTTGAATCTAATGCGAGCAGCTACAAGAAGCCAGTGGAGAGATCGTAGCAGTGGAATGGTTCGGGAGAATTTTGGAAGGTTGAAAACAAGCTGTGCTGTTACGTCCCAGTTCGCATTTCTGTTTTCTATTTAGTTTCCTCTCATCTGTAGGTCCAGCTTACTGCAGTGAATCCATTTTCTATGTCACAGACTTGGCCCTGCCTCCTGGTTGGTGACTGGTGGAGCGCACTTCTGGCGGTGTTTCAAACAGGCGTGCGAATTGCCTCTTCTGTGATTTGCAGTGTGTTTGCGCTTTTCTGATTTTTGTCTTCTCATGTATGTGTTGTTTCCCCCTGATCTGATTTTTGACTTTGTATATATTGTATAAATATTCTTGTATATATATTCACGTGTCAGTAGCCCCGTGGTTAGTAGGAAGCCGGTGCCATTTATTTTTCCCACCTTTACTCCTGGTTTTGGGTTAGCTAGGGACTGAGCAGTCGTGATTTCTTTTATTAACCTGTATGTTACGGCTCGACCTAGACCGGATCGTAACAGTGCAGCTGTATTCTGGATCAGAGGTGAAATGGAGCTCAAAGGCAGACGCCCTTGTCAGTCTGTTCATTGTCTGGACATGGAGAGCCCCCGTGGGATTGTAAATCACTATGTTGCCACATTTGTGTACTTTCAAAGGTCAGCCAGTGCAGTTTTCAAACGATGGCTGAAAACCTACCTTTTCGGAAGTGCTTGGATTAGCAACTATAACTGTTATACACCCAAAGAAAATCACAAAACCCACACATGCATAACACCTACACACAGAGTTCAGATTAACGGTATACTGAGTCTGTGTCCTAGTGAACCAGTTTAAGAATATATTCACTGATAGCGACTTTAAAGCTCTTCTGTAAGCTGCTCTGGATAAGGGCGTCTTCTAAATGCTGTAAATGTAAATAATTACGCATCTAATTACAATCTTGAGTGGGTTTGTCTTGTGCTGAACCCAGTCCACCACAGATATATACTGTGTAGAGATCAGCATGCACTACTCCATTTGGAACCATTTTCAGATCTCAGTTCAGTAAAAATAAATAAATAAATATGTTGACTGGCTGAAAGCTTCTACCAGAGAAGCTTTTACACATTAAAGTAAGAGGGAAACAAATTAGTTTTATCGCAGAAGATGGGTGGGTGCTTTTCTTGGAACAGAAACCCCAGAGGAACACTCTCATGTCTGTATTTTTTGTATTCCAACAGCAAGTGGATAAAACGCTACTTTAAAGTGACATGGGTTTTTGTAGTCATACACACACACTGAAGTCCTAAGAAAAAGTTTGGATTCAGAATCACTGTTTAATATAATTATTTTGGGCACATAACAGTCCAGGGAGGCTCAGTGGAATATAATAATAGTTGAAAATCAGGTTTTCTCTGGGTTCATTGGTTTCCTTTCACATTCAAAAGACATGCACATTAGGTCAACTGGCTACTCTTAATCTGCCAGGGGTGTGAATGTGAGTGTGAATGTTTGTGTCTGTGTTAGTCCTGTAACAACCTGTTCAGGGTTTAACCTCGTCCCCTTAATCACCTAGGATTGGCTCCACCTTCCCCACGACCCTGACGAATAAGAGGTATAGATGATGGATGGATGTAACAGTCAATGTCCCAAGCAACTATAAATGGTAAATTTTTGACAAATAATTAAATTAAAACATGTTGTGACCCTAAAATACAGTATTTACATTTTAGATTTCCGTTCGACAGACGCTGTTAATGAGAGCAACGTGCAGAAGTGCTTTGAAATTCATTAAGATCCAGTATAAGAAGTTAAAACATTGGTGGCGGGCAATAATAAAATAAAATCCTGATAAATAAAAAAATCCTGAAGGGACTAAACCATGTACTACTGTGTGTGTGTGAGAGAGTGTGTGTGTCTGTGTGTGTGTTTGTGTGTGTGTGTGTGTGTGTGTGTGTGTGTGTGTATGTATGGGTGTGTGTCTCTGTGTGTGTGTTTGTGTGTGTGTGTGAGTGTGTACAGTATGTATGTATGTGTGTGTGTGTGTAAGTGTGTGAGTGTGTGTCTTTATGTATGAGTGTGTATGTATGTATATGTATGTGTGTGTATGTGTGTGTCTGTGTGTGTGAGTTTGTATGTATGTGTGTGAGTGTGTATGTGTGAGTGTGTGTGTGTCTGTGTGTGTGTTTGTGTATGAGTGTGTATGTGTGTGTGTGAGTATGTATGTATGTATGTGTGTGTGTGTGTGTGTGTGTGTGTGTGTGTCTGTGTGTGTGTTTGTGTATGAGTGTGTGTGTGTGTGTGAGTATGTATGTATGTATGTATGTATGTGTGTGTGTGTGTGTGTGTGTGTGTGTCTGTGTGTGTGTTTGTGTGTGTGAGTTTGTATGTATGTATGTATGTGTGTGAGTGTGTATGTGTGAGTGTGTGTGTGTGTGTGTCTGTGTGTGTGTGTATGTGTGTGTGAGTATGTATGTATGTATGTGTGTGTGTGTGTGTGTGAGTGTGTGTCTGTGTGTGTTTTTATGTGAGTGTGTATGTATGTATATATGTATGTGTGTGTATGTATGTGTGTGTCTGTGTGTGTTTGTGTGTGTGAGTTTGTATGTATGTATGTATGTATGTGTATGAGTGTGTGTGTGTGTCTGTGTGTGTGTTTGTGTATGTGTGTGTGTTTGTGTGTGTGTGTGTGTGTGTGTGTGTGTGTGTGGGGGGGGGGGGGGGGGGGGTTGTGTTTTATGTTTTTTATCCTCACCCGTACCACTTCTCTTCTGAGAAGCCTCCTCAATATGACAGTAAACGGACGAAGGGAGTGTGCACATCAGTGCAAGGTGAGCATTTAACCATGATAACTACTCTGAAAACAGTTAGTGCAGACTGAGTGCTTACACCCAGACACACACACACTTATACACATACTTCAGCTAATAGTGCAAGGCCTGTTTACTCAAAGTGACCTCCCAAAAAACACAGACCCCATTCAGGCCTGGATTTGAACAAGAAAAGCTCAGTCCTATTGAGTGAGTGTTCAGACAAATGCACACATACACTTACTCCGTGCTATGCTTCAGTGGCACAGTATTAACTATTATGTAAAGAATAAAACCCTTGGGACATGCTAAAAAAAAAATCAACAGAGGGGTTGTGTGATGCGGCACTGCTAAATGGACTTACTGTTACCAGCCAGTAACAACACACCCTATTCTGTTCCATGATTCCCCATTCACTAGTGAAAATCTCGTGTGTGTTTCACCTTCCATTATCAGTTCATTCTGGAGGAATATAAAGGTTTCCTGGTGAAACCACCCCAGCTCACGGGCTCAGTGTCTCTTATTCACCTGCTCTACATCTTGTTTTGGTTCTGTATTTGTTTACAATGACAATAACGAGACAACATGACCGGGAGAATGATCTTGTGCATGATCTTGTTTCATTTCCTATTCCAAGCCATATTATCCTTTATTAGGGTCATGAGGAGGCTGGAACCCATTCCAGCTGACTCTGGGCGAAGGTGGGGTACATCCTGTACAGCTCACCAGACCATTGCGGGGCAACACACTTTTGTTTCTGTGTTATCCCTACAGTAGACTGGTGACCAGTTCAGGATGTGCCTCGGCTCTATTCTGAAGTAAGTTAAAAGTGGTACACATGATCCATTAATTATGTATCTGTCACCCACATATTATACTATAAAACAACTTATATACACTAATCAGCCATAACATTAGCACCAGCTGATGGTCTGTCGCGAGGCGGCTCCACACACGGCGAGCTGTAATACACTGTGTGTTCTGATTCCTTTCTATCAGATCCAGCAGGAACAGGTTCAGTAGTTTGTGATGCAGTTGCTGTTCTATTCTTCTATGGGATCAGACCAGACATACTCTCCTTCACTCCTCATGCGCATTGGTGAGCCTTTGGCACCCATGATACTCTTGCCAGTTCTCCGGTTGGACCACCTTGGGTAGGTCATTACCACTGTATAGCAGGAACACCTCACAAACACCTGCTCTTCTGGAGATGAATAGACCCAGTAGTTTAGCATCACAGTATGTCTCTTGTTAAAATCACTCAGATCCTCACACTCGCTCATTTTTCCTGATTTAAACACACAAACTTTGAGACCTGTTTGGCTGATTGGTGTGCAGTATATACTCAATAACACAGTTTGCAGATGATTTTCCCTAAACTTGATCTTATATTAAGATGTTGATATCGTAAACATTTTTAAAAAGTTTGTCTGGACCAAATTTAACTAATGACCTGTTTCTTCAATTATATTATACTGTAGATTTAGAAAGTGGTTTTGTGGTCACGCCTCCTTTATGTACAGAAACTCATTCATTTGTTTCATTAAGTTCTTTATTCTGGAGTCTATCCCAGGATCACCATAGATGGGATGCCAGACACAGATCCGATTCCGAGATCCCCACGTCACTTAAAAACACAGCTGTTAGCATGAAGCTGTCACATCACTTTAATCAGCGTTGTTACAATAGGAAGAATGTTATTTGTGGATTTCTTGCGAACAGTCAGAGCAGGCAGTAGGAATTACTTTCATAACAGTTAAATATAAATTCTAATCTTAGGGTGGACACTCAGCTATTTTAATTAACCATGAGTTCAAATTTTCTCAACATTTTCACTACCTGTTCACTCAATGCTGGGACTGGATTCTCTCTGAGGTCTGAATTAAATGACAAAAACATCATTGTTTGATTCACTTTGTATTGTACTTTGTACACTTTTTGGCTTTGTGGTGAGTGTTCTGGCTGCTGAATGGTGGAAGTGGAGTGGTGGTAAAACAAGAATAGATATTGCAGGTGGAGTTGAGGAAACAGATTGAGAAATTTACATTTTCACTCAACGCTTGAAACAGTCAAAAGGTCTGAGTGTGTGTGTGTGTGTGTGTGTGTGTGTGTGTGTGTGTGTGTGAGTGTGTGTGTTTGTGTGTGTGGTGTGTGTGCTGTCAGAGTCTTGGGTTACAACAGACATCTGAAGGCAGAAGTCTCAAGAAACAGAGTATAAAGAAGTTAAGCTCCAGGGGATTATCTGCCTAATAAATGAATGAAATGAAATCTTCCTTATGTTCCTCTCTGTGATGTGAATCTTCTGGCATCAGGAGGTCACAAAGGCAGGTTGTTCTAATTAGAAGATTAAGGTGATGTGACTTCCACCTTCACCTGATTGTGTTCTAGGTACAGTATATTGTACGTAGGGTAACCATTCTTTAATGGAAGTCTCCTTGCTGGTGCTCCTCATGTATTTTTCCTTCAAAATTCCAAATTCCACAGGCTTTACTGCATGCAACACACACACACACACACACACACACACACACACACACACACACAGATGTGTGTATATATATATATGTATAAGATCTTGTATAAGATCTATAAATCCCCTGATGAGGGGCAACCACGAAACAGGCTTGTCGGGATAAAATTGTAGTACTGTTATTTTTTCCCACATACAATATATATATATATGTATGTATATGTATGTGTGTGTGTGTGTGTGTGTGTGTGTGTGTGTGTGTGTGTGTGTATGGTATGTGAGAAAAATAAAGAAAAAGCTTTTTAATCCCCTGATGAGTGGGCAACCATTCAATCCTCTGGGGTGAAAATTTGCACGTAGTTCTCTGGTTACACTAAACGGTTCCACGTTAGCCTGGTGGACATTTGGACCTGCCTAAGTGAAACAGTGCTCCCTAATGGACATGATAAGAGAATCTTCACATCTGAACAAATTACATAGTCACAGATCTGTTTAATGATTCAAGTAACTGGATCTATATTTAATCCCAAAGTTGAGGGTTTCCCCCCCTCTAATCATGAATATTTTTATCTTTGGGGTTTTATCTTCCAATCCCATTATCAATTATAATTGGGTTTAATACGTAGTAAAATGACTGAATGGTTTGGATGAAGAAGAACTTTCCATAAAGCTTTTTAAACCTTTGGTATTTTCAGTTTGTTTCATAACCTGAGGAAGATGAGAATAAAATGCTAGACAGAATTAAAATTTGATAAATTTAACAATACTGGTAGAAGTTAAAATGTCTCCGATATTATCAGAATTTATGCGACAGACTGGTGCGAGTTCCAGAAGTGGCTGGATAGATCCAAGTCAGGCAAAGGAAGTCGGTTTAACAAGTTATTAAAGATGAGCCAGTGAATGTAGCAATTAGACAATAACTTAGCTAAGCAATTCTAATCAGGACAGTGGTAGTGGTAGGCCGGTTGTAGTGAGGGTAGGAGACGACAGGCGAAGGTCGGAGATGATTCGCGATGTGTAGAGCCTTGGGTCCCACAGCAGTATTCTCTGTGGGGTGCTTTCAGTTGTCCAGGTTCCAGAGTAGATCGTTCATTGGGTTCCTGTGTTAGAATCCTTACTGTCTGGTGACTGATTTACACTGAAGTGTCCTTCCAGCCCCAAAATAACATAGTGCTGGAAATCAGTTATTAATCATTTATGTAATGTAATGTAATTTAGCAATGTCGCAAATATGCCATAATAATCAATATGTGACTTTTATGGTATTCTCTGAAAGGATCCACTTCTCTCCATCATGCACTGAATGCATAATTGAGTAAATAACTGTATTAATATATACTACGCAGATACGGTTTATTTTTACATTTTTTGATGCATTACAGCAGTAGATGAGGTTGGCAAGAGCTGCAAGCCGAGGTGACTGGTTCACTGCTGATCTAGAGCTAACAAATGACTAACTGGCTTCAGTGAATTTTGGACTGCCTGTGATGGAAACCAGGTGATGTTTGGTTCATCTCAAAGTTAGCTTTAAGTTCTGCTGTGCCTTTTCACTTGTATAACTGTAACTGTTTTGTGTCTTGTGTATTACTGTATGAATTTTTTCTTGCTGTGCAAACAACTCAAAAGTAAAGAGTAAATGATAATGTTTTAAGTTTGGACATAAATATTAATAGCAGTGTGTTTTTCACTGGTATCTTTTAAACTTGTTCACAAAGTAAATAAATAAAAAGTTTTGTTTTTGTATTTTCTGGGACGAAATTTTGTTGAATTTATAGGATTTCGGCCTCAGTGAAGCATTATCCATTTTGAATAATGATTTATAGTCCTGAGATAACACACCAATCCGATTGTGCCATTCCAGTGTAGTATGTACTAATGCAATTTATTTAAAAAATGTCCAGTCAAACGTCTTGATATAATGCACTCATGTATATGGTCGTATTTAATGTAGGTGATATTCATGTATGCAAATGTGTGAGTAGCATATTCAAAGTAACTGTGTTTCATGAATAAAAAGTTTATAATATTTCTATTCCCACACTGATGGTTTTATGTTTCTACATAATATAATGTGGTGCAGTGGTTAGTACGTTCACCTCACAGCAAGAAGGTACCGGGTTGGTTCCCGGGCTCAGGGAGTTTCTGTGTGGAGCATGTTCTCCTCGCGCTTGCTTGTGTTGGTCCTGCAATGGCCTGGTGAGCGGTTCAGTAAGTAAGTATTATTATAGTGCACTTCACACGTATTGGGATCTCTTATAATTATTAGTAAAAAGGGTTGGATTTAATGATGAGCGGCCATTTAGAAAATATTTCACTTCTGTTACAGACACATAAGAAACACGTTTACATGTGAGGCTGTCACACACACACACACACACACACACACCCGCGCGTCCATACTACTGAAACCTCACACTCCTGCATGTAAAAACACATTTACACACATATAAAATGTTTACATAGCTTCCCTTGAAACACACACACACACACGCACACGAAGTGCTCATACAGAAACATGTCACTTGAATAATGTCTGCAGTTATAATATAATATCATGGATATGAAATATTATTGTATACATAAAATAAATCATTAGAGCTTGATCTCCCTTTAAGTCCTATTTAATTACAGAAATAAATACAAATTTAACTTCCCCAGGGTTTCCAAATATTAAATTAACATAAATAATAAATTAACATTATACTCATAAACTCATCGCATTTAAAA
>JAQMYF010000023.1:51518977-51530937 GCA_030014195.1 Neosilurus mollespiculum
TAGAGTCTGCAGTCACATAGCGACACCATCAGCAATAACAGTCCCCGGTAACCCGGACCAATTATAGGGTCGTCTTTCCCTGTAACAGCAGCACGGCGTCATTTCCGCTTCCTTTCCCTGTAACAGCAGCACGGCGTCATTTCCACTTCCTCTTCCTGTAACAGCAGCACTGTGGATAACAGTCCGTGAGCAGTTGCCTTTTTTGTGCTCGCTGTCCCGGTACTTTCTACCATCTACAAATGCCTTGGTGTTCATTTCATCATGAAAGACATGAACACCGAGCGTCGGCTAAACGCCTATCAGAGAAATCTAATTATTATTATTAAGATTATTATTATTTGTTTATTATTATTTAATTTATTTATTACAGATTGATTTATTTTGTTATTAATTCTTAATTTGTTTATTTTTTTTTAATTTTTGTGTTAAAAAATAAAAAAAAAAAGAGATTTGAGAAGATTGAAAATTTAAAAACAAAGCTTTTCTTGTTGAAAACCTGATGCGGCCCAGCCTCACCCAGACTCTGCCTCCAGCGGCCCCCGGATAAACTGAGTTTGAGACCCCTGCTTTATGACAACACTATAAACTGTGTACATTTTTATATAAAAATGAATAAATAAGAAAAAGAAATAATAAAATATAAAACCACACTTAGTTTAACATGGCTGTCTGAGCTAAAGCAAGGGCTTACTTTGTTGATCATGTTCAGTGTGCACTCAAAGACGGCGTCAAAGATCTGCGGAATCTCGGTTGTGATGTGGCCACCCAGTTTGTTTACGATGGTTGCCATGGTGCTGAGCACTTCCGGCTCTCTGGCTGCTGGAACGTTCCGCTGGTAATCTATCAGGACGGCGTCCAGCAAAGGTGGAACAAAGTTCTCCCCGACCTGAAAATGCATATGCACAGAGGCTTAAAGGATGAGCACAGGCATGGGGAGAGACAACATGCATGCGTGTGTGCGATCACAGATTACCTTAACAAGTTCAGAGCGACTTAGACCTGAATTAGATACAGCTTCATCAGAACACACACCTGACGCAGATATTAAAAGCTGTATTCATCAGATGTGTGTGTGTGTGTGTGTGTGTGCGCGTGTGTGTGTACTTGTATGCATGCATCTTACCATCTGTGGGTCGTTGGATCGGCTCACCCAGCCTGAGATGAGTTTGAGAGTTTCTCTCTTCACCGTGCGCATGCTTCTGATTAGAGGTTGCTTAGTCACCATCTCACCTGTGCATGTACACAAAAGTTCAAAATAAACAAATAAACAAAAACACTGCACACAGAACTTTCCCTTACAAAAAATAGTTCAGATAAAACACTGCCGTTATAGATTTCCTCACATTCCCATGTGTCTTCAAGGTGATATTTATTTCTTAACTATTACTCTCTGAACTCTTTAAGGAGCGCGAGCGCACACACACACACACACACACACACACACACACACGCAGCAGTAAAAGTACACTAAGCACCACGCAGCCACTCTGCCTCTTCTCTCAGCAAGGTCACATACTGCGTCATAGAGGACTAACTCTGCTAATTCTGCTCATGTCATAACGGAATTGAATTTCTTTCTTTCAGAGGTCAGGGACAGAAGGTTATTTAGAAATGTGTTTCTATAAAAGTAAATATGCCACATCAACAAAAATGTTTCTTTTTAAAACCTAAATCAAACAAAGAGAGTGACTGGTGGACTCACTCGCATTCACTGACTTTTCACGTGGCACCACCTGCATAACGTTAGTTTGCGTTACCTGAATGACGTGTTTTCGCTAATACTTCTAATAATATTACTACAGTCATCACATTAGTTATTCTGTTATTAGTGGAGAAAGTCAAATTTAAAAACACACCTCTTCTGACTGCTCGGACACGCATACACACGCAAAGATAATAACATACTAGGCACTCATGGACTGCGGACACGGGCACACACACACACACACACACACACACACACACACACGCACACACAAACAATTTCCTGTGGAACGAAAATCAGCATGTCACAGTACCTTCTGCGTTGCTCAAACGAAAGACGTTCACAGGGTTTTCATCGCTACCAACTCTCACTAGTCAACAAGTTTTTCAAAACAGTATTGAACTAGTCGTTATGTAGTAAAATTTTCTGAACAATGAATCTGTATCCAAACATTCCGCTGTGACGTATCAAGTGATCCAGGATTACCAGATCGCCAACCAATGCTCAGGAAGCTCCCACAGGTGCTCTCTCATTGTGAGAGATTTTTTTTGATCTTTGACTTGTCACTGTTTCCTTAGTGGATTTTCTTAGGACGGGTTACACCGGAAGCCTCTGCTCAGTCAGTCACTGCAGGATAGTGAAGGCTGAATTCCAGCGGGTTGCGCGGTCATTGTGGAGTTTGGTTACGTGATCCTCACATTTCTTCATGTCCTGCTGCAGAGAGGCAAAAATGACTGACGGTGGCACATCTGTGGTTTTGGTGATTTCTGCTAAGTTCCTCCCTGTTTTTATTGCTAGTCGAAGAGAGTATGGAATGAAAACTGATAGAAGAGCTCCATGGCAAGACTCCTCCAAAAAGAGCAGAACGTGGTCAAACAGCCGCGATCACAAAGTTGACAAGCTGTTATTTGCCCTCCTCTCTTGTCCGTGCCTGGACCCTTGGAAAAATGCCTAACATTAGTCCTCCTGTGTGCAGCGCATTGCTATTCATGTTAGCATTATTGGTAGTGCGAGCTGATGGCAGGACTTGTTATATCTTCAGAATGAGCATAGCATAGGTACAGTACTTCAGTTCAGCCGAACACAGTCACCATTTCCCCTTGGAGTTTGTCATCTTCAGTGAAGTGCTTCCAGAAGTATGAATGACAGGCCTGTTTAGACGGAGCACTGAGCTCCATATACGATATATAGAGACGTAGCGCTCGGTGAGCTGGGGTTTTCGTCGTCGTCTTTCTTGATTTTATTGGCGGTTGGCAACTATTGGAAAGGTGCATTATCGCCACCTACTGGACTGGAGTGTGGACAGGGCAAAACTAGTCGACTGCTGCCTACGGTGCCAACTAGTGGCAAAGATAGTCAATTAGACAAAAGCTGATAGCAGGTGAAACCCCTACTGGCTCATCCCGCACATATCAGAAAGTACGTGAGCACATTCTTACCGTTGGTCTGGATAGCTGCAGAGATGTTCTCACTGAGGCACTTGTAGACATTAAGCATATCCAGATAGATGCGTCCCAGCTGAATGACAAACGGGTGACCCACAGCCTTGCACGCTCTTACGTTTGTCTTCAGGATGCTTCCCAGTTGTTTCACAGTCTCTGGGTCCTTCAGGATATCTACATTCTGAGTAAGAGTATAGAGAATAGATCATTAACATTTCCCCACATACAACTTGACAAGTACCAGTGGCGGATTTCTACTACTCAAACTCTGAATACCTGCTGCCACACACACACACACACACACACACACACACACACACACACACAGCCGGTATTACTGTTATTCATCAAATTACATGTCCTATTTTCCTGATAGTTAGCATAGTTCATTTGCACTCAAGACAATAAATTACGATCCCCACGGCACCCCAGGGCAACATTTCGTATAATGGGAATGTGTGTGTTTTAACGTGGCCAGTCTAGTCCTCTGATGCACTGTAGAATGCAGCATGAAATATTTGCTGATGTGTGAGGGTGCTGAAAGGTCTTACCTTGGTGGCCTGTTGGATGATGCTGTCCCACACCTGATTAGGTAGCAGCATGTACTTCTCTATCAGATGCTCCTGTACAGCCTGGTCCGTCTGAGCGCCAATCATGTAACCCACAGCCTCATAAAATGTATGCACCTACAGGGGCAGGGCAGGCAGTGAGTGGGGAAAAAAAAAAAGGGGGGGGGGGGGGTGTTTGGGGATTTATTGGCAGATTTAAGTCTCTTCGTCTCTAACGGCAGGGTACAGACTGACCCGGGATTCTATATCAGACACAAGCTTTTAAACCAAATCAGACCTGTTGTGGCTGCAGGTCACAGATGATGGTGTTGATATTGTTGAGGATCTCGTCGATGAAGGGCATGACCTCTCCGACCTGCACCTGCACAAAATGCCTCCTGCACTTCTGTGCAATTTTAATGAACGTGTCACACGCCATGTCTTGCACACCATCATGGGTTTCTATGGGCAGAGATGGTCAGACAGAAATACTTAGCAGTCTGACAGTATAATTACACCAGAAACAGATAAAGACCAAATTTAGAATGAATAATTCAAACATGACTTATTAGACGGCTCATTTGCATACACACTTCTGATTGGTCTATTATTGTATTCAGCAGCCTGTTATTTCTTTATAACAGACTACTTCTAAGGAGCATTAAAATCATCCTTAAATTTCATAATTTTGCATGTAGTCATGTAATAAGGGAGATAATGAACAGTGAGGTACTCATTCATTCATTCATCTTCTTCCGCTTGTTCCGGGGTCGGGTCGCGGTGGCAGCAGCCTAAGCAGTGAGGTCCAGACGTCCCTCTCCCCAGCCACTTCCTCCAGCTCTTCCGGGAGACACTGAGGCGTTCCCGGACCAGCCGAGAGACGTAGTCCCTCCAGCGTGTTCTGGGTCGGCCCCGAAGTTTCTTCCCGGTCGGACACGCCCGAAACACCACACCAGGGAGGCATTCTAATCAGATGCCCAAGCCACCACAACTGGCTCCTCTCAACGCGGAGGAGCAGCGGTTCTACTCCGAGTTCCTCCCGGATGACAGAACTTCTCACCCTCTCTAAGGGAGAGACCTGCCACCCTGCAAAGGAAGCTCATTTCAGACGCTTGTATTCGCGATCTCGTTCTTTCGGTCACTACCCAAAGCTTGTGACCACAGGTGAGGGTAGGAACGTAGATCGACTGGTAAATTGAGAGCTTTACCTTCCGGCTCAGTTCCCTCTTCACCACGACGGACCGGTACAAGCTCCGCTTTACAGCAGAGGCTGCACCGATCCGCCTGTCAATCTCCCGCTCCATCCTTCCATCACTCGTGAAAAAGACCCCGAGATACTCAAACTCCTCCACTTTGGACAAGACCTCATTCCCGACCCGGAGGGGGCTTTCCACCCTTTTCTGACTGAGAACCATGGCCTCGGACTGGGAGGTGCTGATTCTCATCCCGGTCGCTTCACACTCAGCTTTGAATCGCTCCAGCGAGAGCTGAAGGTCCTTCTCAAGAGGGGCTGGACCTAATAATAATAGTAATAATAATAATAGTAATAATAATAATAATAGTAATTTTACATTTACAGCATTTGGCAGATACTCTTATACAGAGTGACTTAGAATTATCATTTTTATGCAGGCGAGCAATTGAGGGTTAAGGGCCTTACTCAAGGGCCCAACAGTGATGTTTGTGGGGATTGAATTGCTGACCTTCGGATCAGTAACCCATCGCCTTAACCAGTAAGCCACCACTGCCCGATTACTATAATAATAGTAATAATAGTAATACTATTATTATTATTACTATTATTACTATTATTATTATTATTATTATTATTACTATTACTCTTATTACTATTGTTACTACTGTTGCTATTATTTTTGCTGTTATCATTACTATTATTACTACTATTACTATTATTACTATTATTATTATTATTACTATTATCATTAATGGCAATAATAGTAATAATAGTAATAGTAATAATAATAGTAACAATAGTAATAAGAGTAACAATAGTAATAATTATAATAATAATAGTAATAATAATAGTAGTAGTAATGATAGTAATAATAGTAATAATAATAGTAATAATAATAATAACAGTAGTAATAGTAATAATAATAATATAGTAATAATAGCAATAGTAGTAATAGTAATAATAGTAATAATAATAATAGTAATAGTAGTAGTAATGATACTAACAGTAATAATAGTAATAATGATAGTAATAATAGTAGTAATAGTAATAATAATAATAATATAGTAATAATAGCAATAGTAGTAATAGTAATAATAGTAATAATAATAGTAACAATAGTAATAAGAGTAACAGTAGTAATAATGATAATAATAATAGTAATAATAATAGTAGTAGTAATGATAGTAATAATAGTAATAATAATAGTAATAATAATAACAGTAGTAATAATAGTAATAATAATAATAGTAATAGTAGTAGTAATGATACTAACAGTAATAATAGTAATGATGATAGTAATAAAAGTAGTAATAGTAATAATAATAATAATAACATAGTAATAATAGCAATAGTAGTAATAATAATAGTAATAGTAATGATAACAGCAATAATAATAGTAACAGTAGTAACAATAGTAATAAGAGTAATAGTAATAATAATAATATAGTAATATTATTAAGAGTGATGATGATGATGATGATTATAATAGTAATAATAGCAATAATAGTAATAGTAATAATAGTAACAATAGTAATAAGAGTAACAATAGTAATAATGATAGTAATAATAATAATAGTAATAGTAATAATAACAGTAGTAATAGTAGTAATAATAGTAATAATAATAATAGTAATAATAGTAGTAGTAATGATAATAACAATAATAATAGTAATAATAGTAATAATAACAGTAGTAATAGTAGTAATGATAGTAATAATAATATTAGTAATAATAGTAGTAGTAATGATAATAACAGTAATAATAGTAATAATAATAGTAATAGTAATAATAACAGTAGTAATAATGATAATAATAATAATAATAGTAATAATAATAGTAATAATAGTAGTCGTAATGATAATAACAGTAATAATGATAATAATAATAATAGTAATGATAATAGTAATAATAACAGTAATAATAGTAATAATAATAATAATAATAGTAATAATAGTAATAATGATAATAATAATAATAATAATAATAATAATAATAATATTAGTAATAATAGTAGTAGTAACGATAATAACAGTAATAATGATAATAATAATAATAGTAATGATAATAGTAATAATAACAGTAATAATAGTAATGGTAGTAGTGATGATAATAGTAATGGTAATAATAGTAATAATAACAGTAATAATAATAGTAATAGTAGTAGTGATGATGATAATAATAGTGATGATAATAATAATAGTAATAATAGTAGTAGTAATGATAATAACAGTAATAATAGTAATAATAATAATAATAACAGTAATAATAGTAATAATGATAATAATAATAGTAATAATAATAATAATAATAATAATAATAGTATTAATAGTAATAATAGTAGTAGTAATGATAATAACAGTAATAATGATAATAATAATAATAGTAATGATAATAGTAATAGTAGTAGTGATGATGATAATAATAATAGTGATGATAATAATAATAGTAATAATAAGAGTAATGATGATAATAATAATACTAGTAATAATAGTAATAATAACAATAATAATAATAGTAATAAAAACACACGTCCATTACAACGAGGTTTCCAGGCTTCTGGTGTTTTTTTATATCCTGCACGTTTCACAGCGCAGTAACTGGTAGACCTGCTGTGGAGAAAACGTTCTTTTTGCCCAACAATGTGGCCGCTGCACTGGGTAACCCCGGTTGTGACGTCATCACGATTGCTCACTATTCAACGATACCCAGCTCACCTTCAGAGAAAATGTTTTTTTTCCCATAATGGCATGTTTCATTCCTTAAGATTAATTCATAGGTCAGTAATGATTCTGATGGTGCAGGTCAACCAGCTTAGATACTTTTTTTAAAAACACACGTTTGATCCCGTGTGTTAGTTCTGATCTTTACTCTTCTATGCAGAGATTTTTCTTTCACTCTGTGTGCGTCTATGTGGAACTACAGAACATGTGTGGGGTTATTTTTGTGCATCTTTCAGCCGTGTGTGTGTGTGTGTGTGTGTGTGTGTGTGTGTGTGTATCCGTAGTCCGTTTTAGCTGCAGGGATGTGAAAGGATTACAACAAGTTTTATAGTGAAAGGTCCTCAGATGTAACACGGCGCATTCGGGTCACGATGGATTTCAGTCAGATGGATTTTGCTTCAAAATATTCTGACATGGCTAGTGGCTACCAAAGAATTCATGAAGAAATTGGTGTGTGTGTGTGTGTGTGTGTGTGTGTGTGAGGTTGATATGCTGATGATTTTCTCCTTTGGTTAGTTTTTAGTTCTGGCCCGTGTTGAAATGCTGCATGTCATCCCGAGCGAGTATTGTGCACTGGCTGTTGATGAATATGTTTTTTTATTCTAATAGGCTGTATGATGTGTGCTAGGCGGGACTCTAATCCTCGCCTGCAGCATCGGAACACTGGCAAGATTTCCTCAGTCTGTCTTTCTTTTTTTTTCTTTTCTGTTTTTATTCCCTCCCCTTCACCTCTGTCGCTCAGGGCAAGACACCGACCCGTTTGATAAGTGTGGATGGAGCATGAAATCTTCCCTTCATATTTGTTTTTCAGCAGAATCCAAAGCTTTTGATTTTTTTTTTGTGAAAAAAATAATAATTAATTAATTAAATAAAAATGCTAATGCTGCACTATTTAAATTATATCCACATTTCAGTAGTTTGTATTTCCATCAGATTTGCTCGTTGTGTAATTTATCCAGATTTTATTTACAAGTTGTAATGCAATAAAATGAAATCTTCAGTTCGAGCATGCTGTGTGTGTGTGTGTGTGTGTGTGTGTTGGGGGGATTGATGGATAAAATGGACTTGCAGCAGTAAAACCAGCACTCGTGATCATGTTTTCTGTTTTTTAAGACTTTCTTTAGCTTGCAGTTCGGTGCCACTGCGGCATAATCACCGAACTCAAAACACAATAAAGGTGAATATTGTGTATTAAATATAATTGAGTTTAACATTAGGTTTTTTATATATACTGAATATGATGCAGATGTTTAAGGAAAATTGGACGTGTGGATTCCTGCAGCTGGAGCTGTGAGTACTAAAATAATTCTAATACTAGTACTGTACTACGTCTGATAAGGTTCAACTTTAAGTTTTTATGTTGTAGTTAGTACCAGGTGGAATTTTCTAAGTGAGTCTCCACCCAAATGTGAAGAATTAAATTTTTTTTTCTCTCCTTTGGATAAGTAATAAAGATTTGGCACATGATGATTAAAATGTAAATGCCGTTTATTTCCCTGCAAAATATTTAGGGCCAGATTTATGAAGCGTTTGTGTAAACCCCCCACTTTTAGTGGGGAAAAAACTAAAGATGGAAATGCGTGGAGAAATTGATTATGCCACCAAGGAGTGTGTTTTATGCGCTTTGTGTGTGTGTGTGTGTGTGTTTGGAGGATTCCAGAAAAAGTCATGTGCAGATTTTTATAAAAATGTCTACTGGAGGCGGGGTTTGGACAAGGGGGATTAAATTCGTTTTTAGAGAGGAATTTTATCGTATTGATTGATATGAGGCCCTGCGATGGCCTGGCGAGCTGTTCAGGGTGTACCCCGCCTTCACCCAGAGTCGGTTGAGACGGGCACCCCGTGACCCTAATTAGGGTTAAGCGGCTTGAATGAATGAATGGTTGATATGAAGGATTGCTGGGCTTGGTGGAGGTTTGTGCTCTCTGAGTGTGCTGGTATTAGCTGATTTAAATGTTATTTAACGCTAAAAACGTCCTCACTGTCTGCGAGTGTGTGGATTTCTGTCAGCACTGAGAGAGGCTGAGAATGCAGAGATCGTCGTCTGTTTGTATTTCCTTTTAAAAGTATAATTTGCGAACTTGTGAAGATCGCTCCGCTTTCTCGGGAGTGAGGCGATGGAGAAGACAGTGTGAGGTATTGAAGGGAGAGAATTTATTCCAAACCACATCATTGTGTACCTGCTGGTGACTCTACGCTAACGTGGGCTGATTCTGAATGTACCTTCCATCCTTTTCCCAAATAGCTTTACACTCCTTTAAAGTGATGAAACGGTGTTGATATGTAGCAGCGATAAACACTTCATTAAAAACAGTAAGAAACATGGCGGATAATTCCACTTAAATTCATTAAAATGAAACTCTTCAGTTCTTCTCTCTTTCCACGGAAATGAAACCGTGATCATAGATCATCACTCGGCGCTTGACGCTGCTGAGCGATGCTCATGGAAGTAGTCATCAAAAATATCTGCTGCGGATTATTTTACAGTACAAACACCTCGCGTGTCGGACGGGTCGGTTCAGGCGTCAAAACACGGCGTCCCGTTTCGAAAGGTCGTCATTCACAAATCATCACAAAAACACGCAGTCATTCACAACTCCACCTGAGGCGCAGGTCTGAACGGGAGGCGCTCGTGTGTGTGTGTGTGTGTGTGTGTGTGTGTGCGCGCTTGCCCTGGTGCCGCCACCACTAAAACTCCTGTCGTTCCTTAATTGCTTTAATAGCACCTGGCCTGAAACGTTGGATAATTACAGCCAAGGAATTAAACACGTCCTTTCAACAACATAAAGCGCCAGAAGAGCCTCAGGTAGATGTTCAGGATGGGTGTGTGTGTGTGTGTGTGTGTGTGTGTGTGTGTGTGTGTGTGTGTGTGTGTGTTAGACAATGCTACCTTTATTAATTGCTCTCAGGTTGAGAGCACCGGTTGCTGTTCTCCTCCTGGGTCTTTTTTTTTTTTTTTTTCCCATAAAACATGAAGAAAAATGTACTTTGTCTTCCCTCACACAGCTTTCTCTTACTAGAAGTGTTTTGGTGTGTGTGTGTGTGTGTGTGTGTGTGTGTGTAACACCTTAAAAGTTTAATGCTCTTTGTAAAGAGTGAAAAGTAAAAGAGAAGAAAGATCAGCTGTTTTTATTAATTAAAATAATCCTGTACAATAATAGCGCTCAGGGCGGCGCAGTGATTAGCACGTTAACTTCACAGCAAGAAGGTCGTGGGTTCGATTCCCAGGCTCGGGTGCCTCTGTGTGTAGTTTGCATGTTCTCCCCATGCTTGCGTGGGTTTCCTCCCACAGTCCAAAAGCAAGCAGTTAGAAATCGCCCCTTGGTGTGAAAGTGGGTGTGAATGGTTTTGTGTGTGTGTGTGTGTGTGTGTGTGTGTGTTGGCCCTGCCATGGCCGGGCGCGCTGTTCAGGGTGTACCCCGCCCTCGCACAAATCTAATTAGGATTAAGCGGCTTGGAACATGAATGAATGAACAATAATTTACAAAATCTGTTATTGATTTACGTCCTAAACTAGAGTCTGTTCCCTTATCACCACTATCTAATCTACTGCACTATTTTGGGAATGTCCCATTTTGCATTCACATCTGGGGGAATACATTTTTGGTCCTAAAATTGTTCGATGACACATATTACACAGTACCCATAATGCACCGTGCCTCCTGTTGACAGGGTGTGCAGTATATTGAGCTGCACATACCTCAGGGATCGTTCCATTGCTGTTTTAAAAAAAGAGAATCTGATGGTCTCTAACAAGAACTTTATACCAAAGAGCTCAAACATAAACATCTGGATTTAGATCCGTGAGAAGTGAACATGAGCGTGTGAAGGTGAAGTTTTAACTTTCTGAACCTGTTATGGGAACGTAACGTTTAATGGGAACGCGGTACTAATGGGAATGTAACATTAAATGGGAACATGCTATTAATTGGAACGTGGTATTAAAGGGAATGTAGCATTAAATAGGAAGACGCCATTAATTGAAACGTAACAATGGGATCGCGATATTAATGGGAACGCGGCACTAACTGGAATGTAACATTAATTGGAACGCGGCATTAATGGAAGTGCAGTAATGATTGGAACGCGGCATTAATGGAACAGCAGTAATAATTGGAACGCGGCATTAATGGAACAGCAGTAATGATGGGAACGCGGCATTAATGGAACCGCAGTAATAATGGGAACGCGGCATTAATGGAACAGCAGTAATAATTGGAACGCGGCATTAATGGAAGTGCAGTAATGATGGGAACGCGGCATTAATGGAACAGCAGTAATAATGGGAACGCGGCATTAATGGAACAGCAGTAATAATTGGAACGCGGCATTAATGGAAGTGCAGTAATG
>JAQMYF010000023.1:51535320-51548843 GCA_030014195.1 Neosilurus mollespiculum
TGGTATCTAGACAGTAGAACGTGGTACAGCGGTACGGTGGTATCTAAACAGTAGAAGGTGGTATCTAGACAGTAGAAGGTGGTACAGCGGTACGGTGGTATGTAAACAGTAGAAGGTGGTATCTAGACAGTAGAACGTGGTACAGCGGTACGGTGGTATCTAAACAGTAGAAGCTGGTACAGCGGTACGGTGTTATCTGAACGGTAGATGGTGGTATAGCAGCACGGTGGTATCTAAACAGTAGATGGGGGTATAGCAGTATGGTGGTATCTAAACAGTAGAAGGTGGTTGGAGGGTTGATGGTCAGTTGAAAATATTCTGTGTGGTCTATTTATCCATCATGGACTCTATTTGACCAAATGAGCATGCCTCTAGAGTTTATTTATAGGAAACCCATGCAAGCACATTCAGTACATGTAAAGTTCACATAGAAAGGCCCGTGTTCTAGAATCAAACCCAGAACCTTCTTACTGGGAGGCAACAGTGCTAACCACTGAGTCACCCGCCCCCAAACCTCTAATCATGCACATTTAATCATCATCTTCTAATTAATTACACCGTCAAGTATTTTTTTTTTAATCCATTTATCATTAGATTATGTAGCGTAATCATACAAGTCCCTGTGAATGAGCTGTTACTATAGAAACAATAACATATTACAACAAAATCATTTAAATGATTTGGGGATGATAATGACCTCTGAGTGCATTATGACAACCCTGACATTCGGTTGCTAGCTGTTGTTTGATAGGGAATAGACGCCTGACGATTTTGCATTGGCTATGATGAAATTAAGTAGAGAGATCGTGGAGAATTAAAAAAAGAAGGAAAAAATTTGTTTTTTAAAAATAATGTTTGTCACTGCCCATTTATTATTATTGATTACTGGGGCTCTTTGTCAAGTCGTGATTAACTGTGTATTAAATGAGTACTAATTACAGTAAAAGTAATTTAATATAGTACTATAGAGCCCCTTTAAGTGATGATTAAACAAAAGGATCTTACCTGAACTAAAATCATGTTAAGCTTTCCAATGTACACCTTCTCCTTCTACAATAAAACACATCAGATGTTAAATAACACTAAAGCTTTTCTTTAAAGTAAATTTAGACACCATACGTACCTCCACACTGGCTGCATCAGATGACGTCTTTATAATCAGGCCCACAACATATTTTTTAATTCCTGTGTACAAACAGGGAAGAGAAGGAAGGTGTAAAAAGCTTCCAAGTTTTAAGAAAACACAGCGACATAGTCATGATGCACAATTATCCAACATTTATAACCCTCTTTTGTTTAACAGCTCAAGCCCTTAGACTTGTAATAAACATTAATAGATAGTGAACTGAGCTTTCCAGTCCTGACTTAAGCCTGAACCAACCCCGGCTTCTTAATATTTCACCCAGCATTACTGCAGTGTTTACAACGGTCCAGTAATACCTAGAGCTTTAAAATGATTAAACATTACTACATATTTTGAGGAGAAAAAATACAAAGCCTCTAAAGAATTTCTTCATCCACATATTTTATGACTAATAAACAAGAAAGGATAGCAGAAGTGCAACACACATCTTTATAAACATGTCTTAATTACACATTAATATCTTTGTGTTCCTGCAGACGAGATTTTAACAATTAATTCAAAAGAAATCACATGTGCACATCACTTTACAACACACACATTTTGTATTTTTCAGATTTAATAAGGTAATGGATGGGTGCATGGATGTTGGTTGGCGACAAGCAGTCAGGTACATTCCTGCCACCTTCTGGCAGTAACATGGTAATTACGACCAGGCATCAGTAAAAACAAAGGGAAAGGAATTTAAAAAACAGTTGCATAAACTATTCAATATTTAAATAAATTAAATTTTCATTAAAAATGCAGAAAATCTTGACCCATTACTGATGATACAGATGATGTATTTTTATGATGTATTTTTATGAACTTCACCCCCAGGTGAGCTGGAAATAAAATCTTACCTTCACACTGATTTCTGGGCAGAATCTTCCACCTTGTTTTAATTACTGTTTCCAGAATCTGCAGAGCATAGTACTGCATCGCCAAGGGAACAGAATAAACATTAAGAATTTCATCTTTAAACAGCCAATACACCACATGAGCTACTGTGATTTTTTTTTTTAATTATGACTCAAGGAAAAAAAGAAAAAAAAGAAAAAAAAAACCCCCAAAAAACAGAAAATCATCACTGCCTTAATACATTTTAAAATCTTATCATTATTTAAAAAAAAAACAAACAAACAAAAAAAAAAAAACCAGAATCAGACTGAAGAGGTTTTCATGCAGGTTTGATTGATTGCGTTAATTCAGTTTTGCTATAAACATTCTACACAATCTGAATTTTCTAGTTTCTCAAAAGCTTGTAAACTTTTTGCTGTTTCGCCCAGTTTCACACCAGAACGAGAGAAAGCGAGAAGAAAATTAAGATAAAGGCTACCTGCATCCGAGTACAACCATGCTGGAAACCACAGAACTTACTAAGGCTAAAAAAACAATTAATAATAATAATAATAATAATAATAATAACAACTTGCATAAGATTATGTACTCAAATGTGAGACGGAAACAAGGACACATGCAGTTAACACAGTTTTTAAAAATCTCTTGCGCAAGAATTTCACAAATTCCAAACAATTGATAAAGTTTTGGCACCTGCTGTTCTCTCTTTGGCTGGTGTGCACCTCGGGGAACAGCAAAACAAGCTACAGGTTTGGTTATGTGTTTGTTTAAATGTGTATTTTTTTTTTTTTAAGATTACAAAAAAATGTTTAATTAATTAGTGGTTGCATTACTGTTATCTGTGTCATGTGGGCTGACAGTATTTTAGCTGTAGAAATCAATCATAGTAAAGTAGCAGAAAGAAGAAAAATGGAGTGGGTCGGGAGGGACAGGAGAGTTAACACGGGGACGTAATTAAAGGTGAAGTCTGGATATCTAAACCCCCCCCCACCCTCCACCCCCACAAGAGCACTGGTCAGATCTCCACCTTTAATTCAAGTCTAGACATTTTAGTTTTTTTAAAAGATAAATAATATTGAGATTTAAATAACATGTAATTATTCATGGTAAGAAAAACAAGACAATGTGTTTTACAAAAAAAATAAGTTAAAATAATACTACTAATAATAATAATAATAGTAAATTAAATAAATGTAAAAAAAAAATAATAAGAGACTGACACTGAATTGATCTCTACAGCTGAAATAACCAGTTGCCCTGTACATGTACAAAATATAATACCTGCCTAGGACCACTGAATAGTTCTGATATCTATAAAGAGAGGAAGAGTGCTGGCCTAAGATCAGTTTCTCCTCAATCACACGACCAAAAAAGAGGAGCATGAACTGCTCCTGGATCAGCATCTTACTCATTTTACACTTAGCTCTCCCTCCTCCAAGATGAGAAGAAGCAAATGCAATGAAAACGGATGCAGAGCAGAATTAAGTATAAGGGAATGAAAAGGTAGACCTTGTGGAGGCCTGCCGCCCAAAGCCTAGCTGTGTCAAGGTGCACAGGAAGACACACCCCTTTTCTTCCTATTACAAGCAATCAACATAATGGAACATTGGCATTAATGATCAAATATGAACAAATTCAGTTAAGAAATTCTTTGTGGTTTTGTGTTGGTTCACTCTTTGTTTAATGAAACAGGGAGCAGCCAGATGAACTCAAGTGCTCTAATGATGAACTTCAGACTTATTCTTAAGTATAATTTTGAAGAAAAAAAATATTTATATGACAAATTAAACAGCTTTCTCTCTTTCTTGGGGCAGCATTTTATAAAATGATTAATTATGTTGTCAAAACCATTCCAAACATTAGTAATAATGACCAAAGGGTTAAGAGGACACCTACAGCAAGCCCAGAACAAAATGAATAAAGTCAAACTGTCTCCTCTAGTTTAAGGAAGTCTGATGCACAATAAGGGAATAAACTCCATCCCAACAACTGCTGAGTCCAACAAAGCTCCAATTAGGATCAGCTAAACAGGAACGTCAGTGGACTTAAGATTAGCGTTAAGTTTTTACAACCAGGTAAACAGGTGCACGGTGCCTTTTCCGATTCAGACGTTTACGACACTTCGGGCTGCTTTAATTTATTTTCACATGATGAGCAAATCACAGTTTATGTGATATAGAGGGAGAGAGATATCTGAAAAGCGGAGAGGGCAGGACATCTCACTGTAGTTTGGTAATTACATTCTAATTAGAAAATGTATCTGTTTAGGTGGGGCAGGGAGAGGTGCCTGGACTCAAAGGTGTTGGAAGGAACTGAAGTTAAAGAGTCGATATTCGATCATCTAAATAAAATGCAAGATAAAAGCTCTCTACCAGCAAAAAGGTCACTATTACAAAAACAGCTGAGAGATTTGCAGTTCAAAATGGATTAAACTGGGTTCCCCAAATATGTGCATCACTTAGCGACATCATATCAGAGCTTCCTCAAAGCAGATATATCAGAGCCTGTGCTCACAGAGCATCTCCGAGCGGAAGCACTGATTCTAAAATCTTCTTCTAAAATTTAATTATTGTTCTTTTTGTCTTGCTGCTTGATAGTTTATTCTTTACTTTTGGACAGTCGTACTAAGCATTTCACTACATATTGTACTGTGTATAATTTGTATGTGACAATAAAACTTGAATTGAATTGAATTGCATTGATGTAGGACCTTCTGATCACTACAATGAAAGAGGAGGCAGAAACTAAAGCCTGATCAGTGCTCCTTCACCAAGACAACCTGTGAACACCAGCCCAGTTGACTGTAGAAGGTTGCTTGAGAGTATTGACTTACTTTGGTGTTCATGTTCTGGGAGAATTCCAGGATGGTGTCCACTCGGGTCCATGCGTCCGGGTGCTCCTTTAAGTGTGTAAGGACCTCCTGGGCCATTCTTTGCTGGAATACAGAGGGAAAACATTTGCACTTGATAAGATGATAAGTTCATGATCAGTTTGGCTTGTGGCTGTATCACCACTGATGTTCTTATTTATGGGTGTGCCCCGCGCACAGACGGCTGCACGAAACATGAATGCAATGAGCTAGACGTTACCAAAAGTATATGATTAAATAATTATTACACCCATATGTAATTGCAAAACATCCCATTCCAGACTCAATCCTTCTTCACTGTTATTATATCCTCCACTCTTCTGGGAAGATCTTAGGCAGCGATGATGTGTGTTTATTCAGCTATAAGAGAATCAGTAAGATCAGGCAGTGATGGAGGTTTAGGGTTCAGTCTGTGGTCCAGTTCACTCCGAAGGTGTTGAGTAGGGTTGAGGTCAGGGGTCAGTGCAGGACACTCAAATTGTTATACTCCAAAGATTCTGATTTGGAAAACTATGTGGTGATCGAGCTTGTTGTTGCTCTGCTGGAACAGTGTTCGGGTCTATTTTTCCCCCCACTGAAGTTGTGTAAACTGTAAAGCTACAGCACATGACAACATCACACCACATACGAGTCCAATGGTCAGGTGCGCATTTACCTTTAGCCACACTGTGGACTTGAAATACCGAAAATCACAAACTTTTTTTTAATCATTTCTGCACACTGACCTGTACTATACAGAAAGCAAATGGTGTCAGGAGCTGAAGTTGTAAGTCGTTGTAAAGGAGTGTTCTCAGGAATTCACCCAGGCCAGTTTACCTAATTTTAGCATGTGTCATGTTTCACAAAACAACACGACACTCAGTTCTGAATCTCAACAACTTTTAAGGAACCTTCAGGAACATAAGGCTGGAAGAAATTTGTCTCACACCACAAGAGTGTTTAGCATATTTTAACATTTATTCTGCCCTGCAGTTAATACACAGCTTCCCAAACATCTAGGGTTCAGCTTGCATCACATATTCTCCTGTAACTAAAGCGTTCTTCCATAACAGAACAATTTCAATAACATAACACAGAATTCGAAGCTCTACAAGATATTTTTTAAATTGACAAACTTCTAAAAGACTGTGCTTGCTCAGATTTATTAATAAATAAATAAACAAATAAAATCACAAACAAATAATCATAGCCCTGATGATCCTGCTGTCCAGAGCAGGGACTGATTTCTTACCTGCGGTCCTACTCCATGGTACAAGCAGTTAACCACATTATCCAGGAGATTAATGTCCAGTTTCTGGTTGAAGTCCAGCAGCTGTCTGGCTGCATGGTCAGCTAACATTGTCATTACTGCTGGCATAGAGCTCTGTAGGGACAGGGGAGGGCTGGTGAGGCCATTTTGGGGCAGTAAACATCCAACAAGGCAACGTCACGTGAAATGAGTGAATAATTTCTTTATATGAAAAAACTAATACAAACAAAGGCCACATTTTCAGTGTAAGACTAAAGATATAGGTAGGACAGGACATTTTCTCTCCCTAAACACACACCTGACAGCAAATTGTACGATCACAAAAGCATTAAAAAAAAAAAAAAAAAAATTTAAAAAAAATTAAAATAAAAAAAATATAATTTAAACTTTCCTGATTCCTACCTCTTTTTTTTTTTTTTTTTTTTTTTTTTTTAAATCATTTTAAAATCCAACAATAAAATACGATCCCGAATTACAGACGGTAACTTGTTTTTTGACTATCATAGCATGCAGGGCTTTAGAATAAACACAACAAAAGTAAAAATTCCTTGGAGGCAAGAAATGAGTTGACAATCCTGAATGTCAACATTTTTTCTTCCCAAAATTTAATGATCTCCAAATTCACACTTCAGAAGCATTATGAAAGAACCTGCATGATATATACTGATCATAAGACACATAAACTGTGCATTTATGTCAACATCACAACCGTATCTGTCTTGATGTGTGCATTATCTTGTACTGCAATCTGCATCATCATCATCATGTCGAATCTTCACATGATGTTCAGAGCAGAAGTAATCTACAATGAGGACGAAATAATAAAAAGGTTGTATCTCTGAACTTAAAAGAATTTTAACGATGCATGCTGTGGGTCATGGTAGGATTATATTTGTGTGATAAATAACTGCAGGAAAAACAAACGCAAACTGCTTTCTAAAATAATTAAAAAGCCTAAACTTTCGATAGATTCTTTAAAAAAATACACAAAAATAATAATTATAAATTATAATTATAAGAATATATGATATATTGTTGAGATATCAGAAAAAGTACACGGTGATATAATGGTATAATATATATAATTATATCACCCAATCATAATGGAGTTTTACATCCACTAAGGTCTGTACTCTAATATGTAGCTGAACCTCAAATTAAAACGCCCGAATAAAAGAAACTAAATTAAAATGTCCAACAGTGGTTTTCTGATCTGGTTTCTGCTTCAGGACAAACAGATATAAAAAAAAAAAAGCTCTACATTCTATCCTGGACATGTGATACTTATAATCAATAATTAAAAACAAGTCTCGAAGCTCAATAGATGACGAAGACGAAACGGCGAGAAGGTACTCAACATTTTCAGCGCGTTGATGTTTGACAGTGGAAACGTCCTGTATGTGTCTGAATCCTAAGAGGACTCTGATCTCTATTTTCTCAATGAGAACACGTGCAAACTCTCTCTTTTGATTGATGCCTCAATGTTTACATCTGTCACTGATAGGCGTGGCTTTGAGACAGAATCTGAAACCTTTCCTCGGCATGTCATTAAGTAGCCTAACATGCATGATGCAACGACGACGCATGCGTACCGATCAGCTGTCTGTGCAGAGGCCGTTTCAACAAACCATTTCACTGTTTTACTCCTAACTCAGTTTTAGGGGGCGATTTTTTTGGCAGTAGAATGACTGCTGAAAAATAAGCTTCCTGTAATCAAGGCGCATGGGAGACACAGCTGTAAAGCTTGATCCACTGGTCAGCCTTAAACCAAAGAGAATAAAAATATCAACCAACAAATATCAAAAATCAATCTTTGAAGAAGGTGATGATATAATTTGTGTTTGACCAGGAGCCCATGGGGTTGGTTTAATCTTTCCTATTTATGAATAAGTTTTCATTAACAGAATAATGTCAAAGCTTTTACTAATTCATGCACCTTATATACAGGAGGGATGAACTACATATCAAAACAATGAAACACAACAAAGGATATGTATTCATTCATCCCTTCATCAACTTGGTTAAGTTTTAAGTTATCTTACTATATTAATAAGTGCCTAAAAAAGAGCACAGTATGAAAGTTGCCCTTAAAAATGATAATCATTTAGATTATTCATATCATTAAAAACACTCATAGTTTCATCAGAAGCGTCCAACGTTTCCAAGCAAAGAAGTGCAGGACTGGTGAACCCCTCCCACCCAACAGCATGCTCTCCACACACACACACACACACACACACACACACACACACGCGCGCGCGCGCAGAAAGCAGGCGTAAAACAAAAAAAGAAAATCAATCCACCCAATTACAGACTGACCATCACTTTAAAACCATAGAAAACTAGTGAAGAAGAGAAATCTTTACTGTGTAACAGCTTAGCAGGCAGTTTAAACTTAACTTGGTGTAACATTAGCGACATGGCTAACCAGCAAGCAAAGCAGGTGATTAAACCTGCAACTGGATTATCCGTTTCTGATAAAAGTAGGACATGCAAACTAGGAGATAAATGTCTTCTCCGTAAAACGCCACAACACACACACACACACACACACACACACACACACACACACACAGCAATAAGTTATTAGTTATTTCATCTTCTCAACCCACACTTGGATCAGTTACCTACCGAAAGTCCAAGCCTTTGAAAGAAAGGTCTGCTTTTTCTGCCAGAGTTGCTAAAAAACCCTTTATGTCCCCTCAACTAGCTCCAGCACCGCTGATGCCTGGATGAATGACCAGCACTGGCCTCACTGCTCCTGGGAGTGAAACGTTATGCTAGCTTCAGCTAAGCTGCTTTCACACAAGGACCACTGCAGCGCACTTACAATCACGGCAAAGCTAAGGTATCTCCTCAACCCGAGTCATTTTACGAAATAAACTTAACCTTGTTCAACAAATCTTGTCTTTTTACTTGTATTTTTTATCTTTGCAGAGACAGAGAGAGTGTAAGAGAGAGGTGGATATAAAGAGAGACCGTGGAGTCTGTCTGTGCCTTCTTCTTCTCGTCACAAGCAACAAACTCATAACCGGTTGAAACCGGTTCAGACTGGGAGATTCCATCTCGGTGTAGTTTTCAGCCGTCGGCGCCGCGAAAAAGTTTGGATTAACGTCACGCCCATCCTGTGACACTATTGGATCAGCCGAAGACAAGGGCACCCGCGCTGACGCTGCATAGGCGCTCAGGCCTGTCAATCAAATCTCAATCCATTTTTCGAAGTAACCCCCTCCCAACAACAACAGCTCCGCCCTTGTGAAGAGAAAAAGATCAGACGGACTCGCTGCTGAGTGGAGTTTCAGTTTTTACTATTAATGTCCGAATAAATGGAAAAGTGATTATTCTTAACACAGTGCTAGTGTGTTTTCATCCGCTTCCTGATTGGTTTGAAGAACTGGGCGCCGCGGAGAATCACAAGCGCTTTAGATACTGAGAGACTCAGTTGTGTGGAGCCGGAACGCTTAAATAAACCTCCCCAGACCGGGTCAGACTGGCGTGAGGAGGGACAGAGGGGCTGGAGGTCCCTGTGCTGGCGGTCCGTGTGTAGCGGATCTCGGAACTTGTACTCGGGGCTGATTGTAAGCTGGTAAATTTCCACTCGCCACCGAGGGGGCGTGGCCCGGCTGCAGGCGCGCGTGCGGATCACAGGCGGATTAAAGGGCGGAACGTGATGATAAACTCGCGCCATGACGATCAAATAAAACTCACATCCCAGTCGCTGCGTTCGTTATTCTGCGTATTTGTTTGTTTTTACAAAAAGCATGTGACTTTGACACAGTCCGAATGACACGAGCACGTGATGACGCTAAAGCTTTTTTTTTTTTTTTTTTTGCAAAGGCTGTGAATTAGCGCCCCCCCCCCCCCAGGTGTCACGTGGTACAAATCTGCTTGAACGTCACTTGATGGAAAAATACAGGATTTTGGTGTAGGCAGGAAAAAAAAGTATAGAGCAGAAACAGAACAAAGGATAAGATTGTAAATGTTAAACAGTTTGTATTTTTTTAATTCACAATAAATGCACCAGAATATCTCCATGGGATCCGTCTTGCACAGCGCACGTGCTGTAGACATTACTGGGCTGTGGTCCTGATCAAAGGAGCCCTGCACGTGCATGCATGCCATGTTAGTGTGATTAATGTACATGATGTGGTCAGTGATGGGTCCATACTTCCGGTAGTCTGTGCTTCAGGGTCCCAGCGTCCTGGTGCGTCCCTTCCCAGCAGTCTCCTGTAACTGTGCTCGCCCTGAGGGAGAGAACATCAGGACTGCTATAAAGTTGTAATAACACACAAGAGGTGAGATTGGAAGTGCTTGATAACAGCAGCACCAGGCTTGAATGTTTGCTTTTTTAGTGAGTGAAGTCAATGTCAAGAACATGTGGAGAGGTTTCCAGGTCAGTGGCAGAGCCAGAGGGTGTTGTCCTTTCTAGGAACTGGAAAAGGATTCTTTCCAAGAGGGACCAACAGTGGGAATGGGCGTGGCATCTTCAGCTCGTTTGTTATTCTTCTGCTCTCCGCTTATTGACTACTTCAGAAAGTATATCAGGCTGGATGTGGACTGCATTTACATTTACAGTTTACAAGAGTCAAATTTATTTAAGTTTAACATCATACTTTGTGCCAATTACTGGCTGCTTTTTATTGTGTTTGGTGACAATATAATCTTAAATTTGGATCTGTAGGGTGATTTAAGTGTTAAACTTTCCTCGGGGCCTTTCCTGAAAAGTACTGAAAAATTTCTCTCCAACATCCAACTTTAACAAAAGCAATCAAGCAAGCAAACAAACAAACAAACAAAAACGCACTGACACAATAGAGCCAGGTGCTGGTGCAGTGTGTGTGTGTGTGTTTGTTTGTTTGTATGTTTGTTTGTTTGTTTGTTTGCCAAAACTAAACACAGTGTGTTCCTTTCCAAGCAGTGGAGCAGAGGGGACAGGAGGTGAGACGTAAAGAGGGTTTAGGGGGAACACATGGTGATTTATGTTCTAGTCGAAGCACCAGATGAAGTTCTTCTTGGGAAGATACTGTTACTGCGAAATGTTTGTTGTGTTTCAAAATCAGTGTGTTATTAAGAAACAAGCTTGCTTGAAATGATGCTCTCCGGTTTTTTGTTCCCATGAAATGTTGTGTGATTACACAATGATACGTTCGTTTGAAGCAGATAACATAGTCAATGTGTTAACCTGAATTATCTAAGATGTTGATGATTTGTGTCCTGACACAGTTAAGATGCTCTAAATCTACCAATAATGTCAGTTTTTAACAAATTCTATAAAATTGCCAGCTCATTAAAAATGCATCGGTAGCTGGTTATTTTGATAGTTGTAGATTTGACACCGTATAAATTGAAAAGGATAATAAAATAAACTACACTAGCAGGTACTCTATCAGGAGAGTGATCAGTCTCTCCGGAGTAACTACTCTTTACACGCCAGGGTTGTTCAGAAACACCAAGTGTGATACCTGTAATAGATTATATATATACATATGAGAGGAAACCGAATGTCAAGTCAAAATAGAAACTTAAGTCAGAAAGTGAGTCATCAGTTTACTGCAAAAAAGCTGAAAGCCATCGAAAGCCATCACTGGTCGTGGAAGGGGTCACCTGAGAGAGTGAAATTTTAAACAGACAACATCGCAGCACAATGTCACAAGTGTGTGTTAGTGAGTGTGAACTGGAGTGCCACATTCAGGATTTGGCCAGCCTCGGCTTGTTTGGGCCGGTCTTTGCCTGCCTATTTGCATACATTTTCATGGTGTCAGGTCAGCAGGGCAACTTTGGCTGAGCACCCCGTTTTGGCTGAGTGTCCCTGCAAATGCTGAACTCAAAAAAAGGAAAATGTTTCTAGCATTGTTCTGTAAAGTACATCAAAATGGCAACAATGTGGGGTTTTTGTTTGTTTGCTTGCTTGTTGTTTTTTTTAATATTTATTAGCATGTTACCTTTGTGATGTTTGTGAAAATAAAATCAACATTTCCAATAAGAAATGACCCTGATATCACATACAGTGTGGGAAATTGTGTGTGATCTGTTTTTGTCTGTGGCTGCAGTGACTGATAAAGAAACATAAATTCAAGCCAATCAAAACTGTTGCCGTGTCTATTTATATAAGCTTCTATAAATATTAGTGGCCTATTCCAAGAGGTTACCTTGAAAACAATACAAACAGCAAGGAGGAGTCAATTCTTTACAGGAGCACTTTCAAAACAAACAGCTCCCTTTAGTGGCTATCAGTCATCATGACATTAATCTGAATTTGTTGTTGTTGTTGTTGTTGTTGTTGTTGCTGTATTAATCATACTTTTAATATGTCACTCTAGATTATTGCTGTAAGAAAAAAACATATTACCATCATAATATTAAAATGTAAAATTTCAAAACCAAAGTGTCAATATTAATAAAACTGTCACGATATTAAAACTGAAAGATTAGAGTATTTTTCTTTACAATATATCAAGATTGAATTCGTTTGAGTTTTATTTAATTAATTAGATTTTTTTAAACACATAAGGAACGGACTTGTTTATCACAGAAGACCATGGCGAGAGAGAAGCTTTCACCAGCAGGCACAATGAACAAAGGGGCAACGAATGATCCGGATATGACCCTTGACCTCCCACATCGAGAATGCAACCACTGTCCGTGTTTATGCGAGTGTGTACGTGTGTGTGCGCTTCTTTTTGTCTTATGACCACAGCCATTAGTTTCTATGTCCCGTTGTAGCGAAGTGTGGCTCCTCCAGCAGGCTCATTTGAAAAATAAAACCTACAAATGTTTTACTGTAAACAAACATACATTAAATGAATGTAGTAGCTGCATGACTAGTAGATGAAGTGGACAAACAGACTGGCAGGGATTCTGGCAGTTTTTTCAGACTGTAACCCCAGTTATTTAAGGAATACAATTCCGCTTTTCAAATACAAAGCACATTATTCCCAAATGTACAATAATGTTTTGGATCTATAATAGACCTATAGGGCTTTCTGCTCTCGAACTCTCCACCAAAAGACGACTACCTCCGTATAACCAATCTGACATTATTCATAGGCGTACTTGACTAGGATTAAGGTTTACTGCGTATAAAACTGAACAGGTAAACAGGATAGTATTTATAAGAAATAAATAATATGAATAACAGCTTTAATACCAGTAGTAGTTTCTGTGTATTATATAATAACACTTAAGATAAGTTTAAAAACACAACCTTAAGTAGCGTGATGTTCTAAGATTTTCATGTTGTCTGTACTGAAATTCTGTGGTTGACCTAATCAGAATCACAATACTTTATTGATCCCAGACAAAATTGTGTGCACACAGTTGCTCCATACCAAGTAAGGAAGTTTCAATAAAGAAAAATTACAAATAACTATATATATACATATATATATATATATATATATATATATATATAATACATATATATA
>JAQMYF010000023.1:51596787-51608317 GCA_030014195.1 Neosilurus mollespiculum
GGAAAACCTGATGCGGCCCAGCCTCACCCAGACTCTGCCTCCAGCGGCCCCCGGGTAAACTGAGTTTGAGACCCCTGCTTTAAAGTAATTTATTATGATCTACATTGGATCGCACCTTTAACACAACTCGATTTCGGACGCACGATGTGACCACGTCTTGACGTCAGGTCCCTGACGCAGCGTCCGTCCGTCCAATCAGATGTAGCCCTAAAATCCCTAGGCTTCGTCTCGTATTGAGAGCTGCTTCCTCCACCAGTGCACTGTGCAGGGTTGTGGACCGAGTGTGCTTAGCGCCCTCCGTGTGGCCCAGGGCACGAATCGGGACCGGACTCCGGACAGAGGCAGGCGGATGATATGGCAGCTTTATGCGCGGCCAGGTGGAACTCGCTTTGTGTTTAATCGCTTTAACAGCGACATCATGACGTCGATTTAACGACGAGGCTGAGAAAGGACTAATTCTTATACTGATAAAAATGATTTACCTGATCGTACTTTCGGCGCTCACCGGGGCGGTGGTGACGCTGCTGCTGCAGCTCGCGCTGCTGTACCGGAGGAGCCCGGAGCCCGTGGCGCGGACGGTGCGCTACGTTAAAGCGGTGCCTGACGCCGCTCTCACGGATTACTTTACCAACGCGCCGCAGTCGGACGCGTCCAGACAGCCGGCGGACGGTGCGTGTCCCGGGCCTCCTTCGGCTCCTCCGCAGGCTGAAGCGGAGACCTGCGGCTTCCTGAATGCGATTTTCCTGTTCCTGTTCCGCGAGCTGCGCGACACGCCGCTGGTCCGCCACTGGATCACCAAGAAGATCCGCGTGGAGTTCGAGGAGCTGCTGCAGACGAAGACGGCGGGCCGCCTGCTGGAAGGGCTGAGCCTGCGCGACGTGTCGCTCGGAGACTCGGTGCCCGTGTTTAAGACGGCGCGCCTCGTCAGACCCGCACCGCTGGACGACGACGGCCTGCCCGAGGAGCTCAGCTTCGAGGTGGACCTGGAGTACGCCGGCGGCTTCCATCTGGCCGTGGACGTGGACCTGATGTTCGGAAAGTCCGCCTACCTGTTCGTGAAGATGCGGCGCGTGGCCGGGCGCCTGCGCCTGCGCTTCAGCCGGCTGCCCTTCACGCACTGGTCCTTCGCCTTCGTGGAGGATCCGCTGGTGGACTTCGAGGTCAAGTCGCAGTTTGAGGGCCGCCCGCTGCCCCAACTCACCTCCATCATCGTCAACCAGCTCAAGAGGGTCATCAAGAAGAAGCACACGCTGCCCAACTACAAGATAAGGTCCTTCACCATGCAGCTCACTTTCTCCTCCAGTAAAACTTCACTGCACACGTTCAGAACGTGCCACTTCAACACCCTCCAGCACTTATTCCGACTGTAATCATCATCTACATGTAATGCACAGGTCTGGAGGCCAAAACACCACACATTATCAACACATACAGACTCCAGCATCACAAAGATGCATATTAGAGTGAAAAGGGAGAAGAAATGGCACTTTCACACTTTCACGTTTGTGCAATAGAGAGCGACACCCCAGCTTCCTTCCCTATTACAGAACTTCAAAGTCCAGTGTGTAAGATTTAGAAATATCTAGTGCTGAGGTTCCATTAGAACTAGAAGATTGCAGTCATTCCTGACCTTCTTCCTCAAAGCCTGTTTGGTTCTGGGCTACTGTGGGAAGATGGCGGTGCACGATAGTGGCGTCCATGAGAGGTGACCCTGCCGCGACCGTCCACCCTATGTACTTATGTAATGTCGTCTAAAGTTCTGAAAACTCAACAACCTTTTTTACATTTTGTTTTTTAAAGTTATTTGTTATTGAACACGTATTCGTTGATGATTATTAATTACAATAATTAATTTCTGATAATAGTTCCTCCAGAGTGTTACACACGGTACCTTTGGAACTGCCGCATGGAACAAAATAGCAAAGAATATACTGGTGTTCAGGGTGTTGTAGTGGTTGGCACGTCCACCTCACAGCGAGGTCTCGGGTTCGATTCCCGGGCTCGGGGCGTTTCTGTGTGGAGTTCGCATGTTCTCCCCGTGCTTGCATGGTTTCCTCTGAGTACTCTGATTTCCTCCCACAGTCCAAAAACATGCACAGTCGGGTAAATGGTTGTTCCAAACCGCCGCTAGGCGTGAGAGTGGTTGTATATGTGTTGATCCTGTGATGGCCTGCCGAGCTGTTCAGGGTGTACCCTGCCCTCGCCCAGAGTTGGCTGAGATGGGCACCAGCCTCCCCGCGACCCTAATTAGGATTACGCGGCTTAGAGAATGAATGAAAGAATACTGGCGATCATGACTCGTTTACAAACACTGAGTACTTTATCAGATGGATACTAATACTGGGGTAGGGCTTCTCTTTGCTCTCCAAACAGCCGTAGTTCTTGCACAGGCTGTTGGAAATATTCCTTTGAGATCGTGTTCTATGTAGAAAGGATTGGATCATGTAATTCCTGCGGATTTTTTGGGTGCACTTTCATGCTACGGCTCTCCCGGTCTACTACATCCCAAAGGGTGTTGTACTGAATTCAGATACGGTGCCTGAGAAGATCACCGAAGAACACAGAGCTTATTGTTCTGTTCGTGAACCCAGTTTGGAACCACTTTTGCTTTGTGACATTCGTGTACAGTTCATACACATATAACATGCTGGATTTAGTTTGCTTTGTATTCTCCCATGTAGTAATTTCCTAAACAGTGCACGTAATTGTTACTGTATCCTGCTGGATTGTAGCCATGACGGTATCAGCAACAGTACTCACATAGGCTGTAGAATTCAAGCGATAATTTATATTAACAGGCTCAGTGTGCTCTAAGAAAATATTCCCCACACCATGATACGGACCTTATCGTCTGCGTTCCTCATTAGAAATCAAAGTTTTTCAGAGCAGAATGTGTTTCTTCAGTGTTTTTCCGGAATCCGCACTCTTAGATATAAGGAACCAATCTTTGCTGGGTCTAATACCCTTTAGTATGTGTCAGTTATGCAATAAATTCATAAAGATTTAAAGATAAACAATAATGTAACAGCAGCGTACCCTTGATGGTACCAACCATTGGCAATGCAAAGTAAAGTTTGGTATCTTCTTTCCAGACAGTGTATGTTTTTACAAAAAAGGGTTTTCTAAAGGGTTTCTCAATACAAAGCATTTTACACTCCAGGAACTGTTTGTTTTCTGACGATATGCAAATTGTTCTTTGGAAAGTCTGGCAGTCCTCTATGTTTTTGATATTTGAGTGTTTAGTAAAGGATACCAGGTTTGAATAAGAAACTGATAGAATCTTCAGTTCCATAAAAACACTTAGTAAGTTGGTTCTGCTTTTAGCGATAGTGTTCCGATAGAACTTTTAGTGGGTACCCCTAAGGAACTAGCCAGCAAGTCTTTAATGATGGAACCTTTTTTTTTGTAGACAATGGGTATATTTTACTGTAAAATGGCAGTAAGTGTTAGATGGGATTGACTTTAAGATTTGTTTAAAAGGGTCACCGGACCCTCAGTGGGTTTGACAAAATTAAGGGTGCTATATGGAACCTTATTCTGGTGAGGTTGAGGGGAAAAAAAAAATCAAACACTAATATTGTGTTGAAGCGTCTTCGTCTTGATCACAGCATGTAATCTTCACGGTACTGTTCCTCCGGTTGGTCCGGTCGAGGCTCAGCAACATTAATGTGGCAATAAAATGAAGTCAGCTGATGATGTGAATGTAGTGAATGAGCAGGTTATCACATCAATACACTTTTTTTCTTCCCTGATGGCGCGGATATAAAATGGGACATAAATAATGAGCGAGTGGTTCAGGAGCCCGAGGAATCATTTTCACGTAAAAGAACAAGATGGCAAATACAAGCGGCTGAGATGAGCTTACTTCGCAGAGTGCCGGGGCTCTCCCTCAGAGATAGGGTGAGAAGTTCGGTCCTCTGGGAGGAGCGTGGAGTAAAACCGCTGCTCCTCCATGTTGAGAGGAGGGTCATTCCGAGTCAAATCACCCAGCTTTCCGAAAACTTCCCAGGTGACCATTTCAGAATTCAAAAAAACTTTAACCAGACATAGAACATGTTCCAACATGAACATATGCAGAATTTCTATTGAAAAAAATGTAGTATTATGGGTCTAGTTTTGTTTTATTCAGAAATTCACTAGTTTATATCTGATTTGTTAGTTTAATATCTATATACAGTTATTTTTGCCATTATTTCGTCTTATTGGAACTGACAAGTCCATGTCCTAGTCTTTCGATTTTGGGCACTCATGGGAGTTTTCAAACAGGCTAATGCAAACTACTGAACACTTTTTAGCAGATTGCAGCTTAGAAAAAAAGTAGATAAAAACCACCTGATGATGAGAATATACACACATTCAGTGTAACAGGAGAGTCTGGAAGTCTTTCCTTTCATTTTCTTTTAATTTGCATGGTTTAGGGTTCTGACTTTCTAAAGGGGTTTTACGTGGAATTATGTGCGTAAGGGTTGAAGCATCACTTGCAGTGTTTAAGATTTCCACAAAAACGCCACCTGAATGAAGTAAAAGGTCCAAGATGAAGAAATCTTTAAAATTCTGTAGTTAAATTCTACAAAAAGGAGAAGTGTTCTTTTGTAGAATGTCAGGCAGGATTTGGTGATTTTCCTTTAAAAGAAACATTTCAACACTGAACACCGATTCTTGTGCTTGTAACGGAGCACCAAAAATCATTTGGTGACTTCACACCCTTGGGCTGACTGGGTTGTTCTGTGAAAAAGCATTAGCATAAGATCATTATAGTCTAATATCTCATCACTGCATGAACTCCGTATCAGAGCTGGGTTTGCCTGCAGGAGCTGTCTTTAGTCTTTTGTATTACAAACATGCAGAAAACGCGTTGAATTTTCTTGTAAGTGATGAAATGCATCATGAGGTGTTTCCAAGCTGTGCTGAACAACAACATACTTTCCATGTTTTCGCTGAGAAAAGCTTAATGACCTGCCGTCTGTTGCCGAGCCGGTCATGCCAAGTCTTATTAATCACCTGAGAAGTAGCTTTAGCTGAGGTGTAAAAAGTTTCTGTTGAAGCTGGTTCAGGTTGACGCCACAGTCACGCTGTGCATTAGAAGAGTGCCTCAGGGTTCGCTTCCCTCTCAGCGGCCCGTTTTTACACCTCGTCAGGAGAGTTTTGGAATGGATGGCAACCTCTTGTGCACGTAAGATGATAAGAGGTCGTGGCATTTCTGTGTTACGGTGATTCTGTAGAAAGTCCCTTATCACCTATGTTATAGCTGTTATATGCACTCGTTCTCCCACATCACTTGCATGTTTTATCTCTTTTAATATTGTAAATTACAGCTTGCTGTGTTACAGAGAAACCACAAAGTGCTGAAGGATTTTACTGCTGGCCTGACAGAATGCAAAATACTTGGATTTATTTTCTGCTGCGGTTTTATACCACGACTGTGATCTTATTGCAGATCTTACACCCAAACAGAGATCATACTGTAACATATTAGCTTAAAATGTAAACACCATCATCGCATCGGAGTTTTGCAATACACAATTTACTGACTAAAGCTTGCATAGAACACAGGTATGGCAAGGATGTTTGTATTCGGTGTCATCTCGTAGTCGGGTCTGCTATCAGAATCATAACAGGAGAGCGCAAATCTCTGCCATGTTGGGGAACAAATGCCTGCTGGACATGCTGTAATACGACAGTTCTAAAAAAGCACCCTATCTCACAATGTTAAAGAATCTTATAAATGAATCCTTCATTCAGAATTTGATTCGCCAATCTTTACAGAGTATTTTTTTTCGAAAGCCGCAAAAATTTAATGAAAATATACACAACTTTTTTGGATGATCCTGCCAACGAACATTAGAAAACATAACATCAAATAATAAAATGGGCTAAATCAGATAACTCTAATTGAATAGCATCATTATCCTAATGATTACAAATCTCCATAACACCCATATATTCATTTAGAGACAGATGTTTGGTATGAAACTGCACATACATACAAAAACCACACAGGCTCCAGGAATATGTTGAAAAATAGTCCAGGAAGGTGGCGTAGATGGCTCCAGATGACATGCTCAGTCATCATCCCACAGGCTAGGGTACATTGCAAACTGTGTGTGTGTTTCCTATCATGTACTGTAATTTTTCATCTTATGAAATGTTAAAGCTACCCCCCCCCTCCTCACCGATGGGAGAGCACAAGACATATCACAGCCTTGCTGCTGTCACTGACGGCATCTTCTCTTTGTGGCCAGCCAAAATATTTTTGTCTGCCCTTTTGGAAAAGCTAGATCTGTCTGTCATGGCTGCCAATATAAAATCTCCATGAAAAGTTTGATAAAGTTTGAATTTAGATGTTGGTTTTGGTGTCATGATCCGAAAGTTCCTTCCTTTGTGATCCCAAAGTCCTGGTAACAGAGAGCCTAGACCAAATCTAATTTAGTTGAATGGAAGAAAATTCAGAAAGTGCCTCCTTCTGTCCTTGGCAGGTATTTTGTGGGTGTGGCTTTTAAAAACAATTACTTTTAAAATAATTCTCCCAAAATCACTGATTTTTATCTTGAAGCACTTCCCGTTACACTGTGTCTTGATGTCACAATTTAAATTATGGCAAAGAAAGACTCGCACACAGGAAAAGTAACAGACTACAGTCTTGATTTGAAATATTTCTCCCAAAGTTCATTCAGAGGCTGTTTAGACAAAACAAATGTGCAGAAGTGCAAATGTTTCAGTCCAAATTGGACTTTCCTGAGTGCAGAATGAAGCATGTATACTGAGCTGCCTGATCTAAAAGGTTGCGCTAGTGATCTAGAGCTTAATTAGTCACACCTAAAGCCAATTACCTGCAGGCTAAATATCAAACGCATCAAGGAGTATAATTAATTTAGCACAGACATAAAATTCACAACAGCACTGGTATAATGGAACCCACTTAAGTGAAGAAGAGTTACAAAAAACAACTCTTATCCAATTCTTCATTTAAGCCATTGGGATGTAATGTTTTAAGAGAGAAGATATATTCACATCGGAGTAAAGTTTGATCCACATGCCGATCTGGAGTAATCATGTCAATGCCACAGAATCCCAAATCTGAAATTGAATGACTACCATCTGGACAATGTCTTGCACCAGCTGATTCAGGATCAGTGCGGCGAATAGCACTTTCGTGCTCATTAATTCTAAATCTAAGTTGTCGCTTTGTTTTACCTCTATAAAGAATGCATGCACTGCACAAGGTATATAACATTACTTGAGCTGCATGTGATCAATTTCCTAATTTTTTACTCTTTTTTTTTTTAATCACAAAACTAATAAAAGTATTAACCTTTTTACAGTTAGAACATACAGCACAATTTCGGCAAAGGCAGAAACCTGCGGCATTGTCCAGATACACCTGACGGGTGGGTTTCTTTTGTCTGTCTACAGGAACAAGTAAATCTCGGACATTCCTGGCTCTAGAAAAAGAGAAAAAGGAGAGGAGTTAAATATCTCTTCACCAGTGTCATCAGCAGATAAAATACTCCAATATTTGTTCACTACGTTGCATGTGTCACATCCAAATGGTAAAAATGTTGTGTTAAAAACATGAGAATGGCTTTTGTGTTTTAGGTTTATGACTGATACGTAATTTATTTCTATTTTTCGCGAAAGCTTTAGCCAATGCCTGTTTCAACACATCTTGTGGCTCACAACCCCTCATTGCAAAATTGCAGAGTTTATGAGCCTCTATTTGAAAATCCTCGTCTGTTGTACAAATACGTCTAGTCCTGAGAAACTGACTGTAAGGTAAACCTCTTTTTGAGAGGGATAGAGTGATAGCTAGCATAATGTAAAAAAATATTTCTGTCTGTGGGTTTGGAGAAAGCGAAGTGTAACCTTCTTTCCCATTACAAACTACCTATGTGTCCAAAAAACTTACTTAATGATGATCACATTCCACAGTGAATTTAATTGAATCAATGCAGTTATTGAGATACTGTGAAAATCACATTTAGAACCATATTCCAAATCCAAAATACGTCATCAATACATCTTCTCCAGAACACAGTGGATTATAAATATGGATTTTTCTTGTAAACATTGATGTTCAAACCAACCCAAAAAAAGATTAGAAAAAAGTCATCATAACAAAAAGGATTTTTAGTTAAGACAATTTCGGACATATCAACCAGGAAGTCAGTGGGAGGAATGTTCTCTGACCTGGCATCAAGAAAAGTCTATATCCATAGTCTCAAGGAGCAAATCCAAACTGTTGTAGGTCACTTTGGACAGTTGGGTGATAAAATCTCCCGTATCTTTTAAGTATGAAGGGAGTTTTTCAACCAATGGTTGGATGGAATAATCAACAAAATTTGAAAAGGGCTCAGAAATCAGAGCTGATTTGGACACATTTCTTTTTGTCTAAACAGCCTCCGAATGTATCTTTGTAATAGTCAGATTTTGTACTCGTTTCATATTGTGTGTGTGTGTGTGTGTGTGTGTGTGTGTGTGTGTGTATATCGTTTCACTATGAAATAGTAATCCATGTTTACTTCTGAAACGTTCAACCCGCTTTACAGTTTTTGGCTATGTGTATAGTTGGTGCTTTTATTCAAACCTAGTGAGGAGGTTTATGCAGGATCTTTCCTTCAGTGTTGTCACCCTGGGTTTACACTGAAGCACGATGTCCGCGATTCAAAAAAGCGCGGAACCCCATGATTAATGACTTGGCTTGGAGCACCGTTTGGGTATAAAAAGGAAGCAGGGCACATTTCAGAGATAAAACCTGAAGAAATCGTGTTCATTTAAGTTCAATAAGATCCCCTATGATGGCGCAGAAAAATTGTTGACAGTCAAAAATTCTGACACTATAAGTTCCTCACAAATCGATCCCATGACCCCCCCACGCTCACCATGATTCTCTCAAATCAACGAGATGATATGATTCTGAATATAATGATGATATGAATACCTGAAGTATCTTTTTGTATTTAAATACTTTTTATCCGTGTTACAATCTTCAGAGCTCAGGAAAAAGTGGTGTGCATTTCCTTTTTTCAGCATTTCCTCCCAAACCAGGCTCCTAATGCACTTCTGTTCAGGAAAGAACTCTAGATCCACATCTCAAACATCTTGACAGACACTGTTTGCTACGCAGTGCTTAGTTTTGCTCAGAGAGCACAGAGCTCTGTAAAAACCTCTGGTTAAAATCTGTAAAAATATGCTATAAAAATTACGTTTAGTTTACTTTTTTGCTTCCATGTAGTATATAGTAAAAGTCCTAGAATTTTAAAGAGACACTATTCGCGCCTGCTTGTGCCTGCACAGTGCTCATGCATCTGTTATGGTTTTAAAGAATGTTACTAATAAACCATAGTCAAATTATGGTGTAAATTCTTTTGAAACAGTTTATTGTTGATTTTTTTTAATGTTTACAAAACGTATCCTAAATTTGTTAATCAATGTTTTTTTCTGAAGCTTTGTTAGGAAATCTGTGTATTATAATACATAGAGGTTTTTTTTTATTTATCATGATAATATATTTTAGTCATCTCACCCACCTGGGGTACAATGCAAGATATTTTGAAATAACTAGTTTTTCTGTCGAAGATGCAGTATGGACTGTAAATTTGTATATTTGGCTGAAGGGATGATGAAGTTTTTCTTTGGAGGTCTAGGCGTTGTAGGCGTGTACTCCTCGGTTGTGTTCTGTGTTGCACCAGTTCATCTCCTCAGAGTGACATCGTAAGGTATCTTTGAGCTGCAGTCATTGTTCCAGGAAATTCCACCTGCTCATTTATAGGAATATTGAACTGAGTTGGACTCGCCGGACTGTATTTGGTGTTCTATCTCCTCCCTCTGTTTGCTTCTGTATTGACTTTGTGTGAGTGTATTAAGGGCATTAGCAGGGCAGTCTAACAGTACTTTTCCACATTCAAACACCTTTCCACATGTATCTTTCTGTCTTGGAGTTGATGTTGGTGCAAGTAACTAGAAAATATTTAAAGGATCCCGTCTGTAGTTGAATTGTTTGGTAATCCGATTATTAAGAATGACTGTCAGCAGTCTCCACTCGGGATAATGCTTTATCCCAGGATAGCAAGCCAATCAGATCACACTGTTCCCATGTATTATATACTAATAATAACACCTGTACCCTGCGATGGCTTGGTGAGCTGTCCAGGGTGTACCCCGCCCTCGCCCAGAGTCAGCTGAGATGGGCGCCAGCCTCCCCTCGACCATAGTTAGGATTAAGCGGTTCAGAAAATGAATGACTGAATAATTACACCTGTACACTGATCAATTAATGACATAATTTGATTAACTTGTTGATTGTATTTGATTTATTTGGAATGAAGGATGGGGCAGTGGTGGCCCAGTGGTTGGGTGCTGGATTACTGATCTCAAGGTCAGGGGTTCAAGCCCCACTATCACGGGGATGTCACTACTGTCCCCCCCAGTGCAGTTATCAAAGGCCGGCCATGTCTCTCACTATCTGTGGTGAGAGGCTTGTAAAAGAACCATCGCTGTCATTCGTAAAAGATTAGGCCATTGAGTTGCCATCAGCATGTCTATTAAGCGGTTAAAAAAATGAATGAATGGAGGGTTTATATTAAGCCCTAACAAAAATATTTGTGTGTTTCTGGATAACCCCACCCTACCTAATAAAACCGGCCCAACCCGATGTTTTTGGTCTGAAGTGTGAAGTGAAAAATAAAACACACCGATGTCAACAGACAACAATGTGCCCACGTTCATGTCAGCACTGACAGCAGAGCGAGCCTAGAGGAATGTAAATATTACTAAAAGTGTTCCCACGTGGCATTGAAAAGGTTTAGGACCATTAGAAAAGATATGACATTGAGACATCTAGCACAAAGCACCCATGGAGAGGACATCCAAAGGTAGCTTTGAACACTGAGACCACCAAGTTAATCTAATAACTTCATACTGTAGATGTTAAGAATATTACAGTTGTGCTCAGAATTTTATATCTCCTGTCAGAATTTGTGATTTTGTTTTTTTTTTCTTCACTTTTTTCATTTTTAAATGTTTCTTTTACTCATGGTTAGTGGCTGCATGAAGCCATTTATTATCAAACAATCGTGCTTGCTCTTTTTAAATCATAATGCCACCAGAAACTATCCAAATCATATGTATGTGTGTATATCTATCTATCTATCTATCTATCTATCTATATATCTCATACATACCATAGGTATGTATATGTGTGTATCCTTCTCAAATATTTATTTATTTATTTATTTATTTTTTTATAGCCATAATGCGCACGCTGTGTTACACGATCATTTGTATAGTCGGGCGGATCAAATGGTAACTGAGGGTAAACCTGAATGTTTTTTCCTTTCAGTTATCTACTGTTCACTTATTAAATTGAAAAAATGTATCAAGTAAGACACCAAAATGTAAGAAAGATCAAACACTATCACATGTTTAATTAGACAAATCATAATCTCCCATGGACTCACCACCTGTGGGAGGGGCAATAGGGGTCGGGTGCAATGTGAGCTGGGTAGCAGCCGAAGGCGTGGGTTCTGCCAGA
>JAQMYF010000023.1:51633702-51663702 GCA_030014195.1 Neosilurus mollespiculum
CTGCTGGTGATATAAACTCTTTTGCTGCAATTATTTAGGACTTACAGTTGTGGTATAACCAACCGGACTACATGTTGGACTGTAAAATATGGTTTGTATTTTATGGTTTCACCCAAATGAGGAAATGGCTTTCCCTTTTGAGCCTGGTTGCTCTCAAGGTTTTTTCCTTGTGTCAACTGAGGGAGTTTTTCCTTGCCGCCGTCACCATGGGCTTGCTCATTAGGGATATGTAGGGATTGTAGAAAAATTCCTTTTTAAATTTCTGTTTAAATTCCTTTTGCTATGTAAAGCTGCTTTGCCATAATGTCAATTGTAAAAAGCAATATACAAATAAAACTGAATTGAATTTAGCATCCATTTACCAATAACACACACACACACACACCCCAGTCACTTTGCAGCTGTGTTTTTCTGTAGCTGCCCAGTCTCCCAAATCATCCATAATTGCTTCTCAGTGTCTGTTTTGTTCTTTTGCCAAGGAAATATCTGACATCAATTCTCCTTCTCGTGCTGAGGAGTGTGTGTGTTTTCTAAAGCCTGTATCTTATGGAGCAGCCAATGCTGATGAATGTAGCAAATTTTGGATTTGTCAACTTTACTCACGAATGTTGACGAAAATCAGGGTTCGCCTTTGTCGTTTCGCGACGTTTAGCGACACTTAATAAAATGCGCACAAATGTTTTTGAAAAACAGTTAGCGACTGTTAACAAATGTTAGTGACTCTGTTGATTAGTAACTATTTGCCACTTTTTTGCCACTATTTGGGACCTTTTGCCAACTACTGGTAAAATAGCAGATGAATGTCAGGGGAATTTTGGAATTGAATCACCCAACCTTATAAACATTTGGTCAGGAAGAAACCTAACCTGCTGCTACCCTTGAGGAAGAATCGCTATGTCTGGCTGCTGTTGCAGCAGCTATCCTACAGCAGAAGAAAAGGAAAGAAGAGAAAAAAGGGAAAAAAAGGGTAATTGATGGACTCAACCCAATAAATAGGTGAGCCAACCCTCCCCAGCATTGTGTTCACTACTTGGCAACCAAAAATAACCTTAGTGACCCGTGTTACAAATGTTTGGAGAAAGGTAACAAGAAAAACTGCTTCTTACCCTCAAAACTGTTAGCGAGTTGTTTAACAACCTTTTATGAACCCTGTTGAAACCAAAAGTTCGCTACATTCGTCAGCATTTGCCTCTTGGTAAGATATGAGCCTAAGGGGGAAAAGTTATTGTTTGGTGCACAGCTTTATTTTTTTTTTTATTTAGCAGATATCCTCTCCTGCTTCTTTTTTTAAGAAAAGTGTATTCACACCACACTCTTCTGTACATATATCTATGTATTGTTTTTATATTTATTAAATAGCTTATTATGTTTTAGTCCTCTTTACAGAACTTTGTTTCAACTGGTGTTGTTTTTAAAATGCTTTATAAGTAAGGGTGGATTGGATTGGATAGTAGTTGTGATTGAATGAGGCTTGCTGTAGATTAGTAAATGCAGTCTCAGATGAAAGAACTGCATGGATAATAGCTCTTCTTTTCCATTTCTACTCAACTAAATAAGAAACAGAGTTTTGCTGTAGTAGTTTCTACTTCCGGCACTGTCAAAGCCGGCCAGTGTTGCAACTGCTCCTACCAATTTGAATTTGTATGGACTATGAAGTCATAGCCCTGCCAAGAAACAGAATAAATCAGTAAAAGAATTAGAAGCAGTGCATAAAGCTTGGTGGGTGGGATGTCCCAGGGTGGTAGTATCACACCGTGGGTGGGTCGGTCAATAGTTGAAGAGGATACTGCCTCTTTCTGTAACATCACCGTGACACAGAGACATCTCACAAGAAGTAGTATGTAAAGCTCTGCATGTGGGATGTCCCAGGGAAGTAGCGCCCCTCTGTAACATCTCAGGCTGTGTAGATCAAACATTAGGTGATGATGCCACAGAGTATGTAAGTCATGTGGCACACTGGTGAGACATCATGACAAGCGCCATGTTCATGGGTCATCCCACAATAAATATAAAACAAGGAATGTGTTGATAGATTTGGGTTAGGTGCAAACACTCTCCTCTCGCTTCTGCTCCTACACTCAGAAACTGTGAAGATGACTCTCCAGTGCTGAGAGAGAAGCTGGAGACTGAGTAAACTGTCTGAATTAGTCTGTAAACCAAAGCAGCGAACTCCAGACCAAAGAGTGGCGATAATGCGCTAATATAGTCCACAATCGTTGTTAAAAACAACAAACAAACAAAAGAATATAAAACCAGATCTTATTAGCTCCCACTGTCACTGAAGGGGACAGAGCAGGCGCTATAGAAATGACAACTTTGCTACACTCATCAGTGTGTATGCTCCAACATTCGCTAATCCAGATGAGACGAAAGAAGCCTTCTACAACCAGCTGACGTGTACACTCCGACAAGTCCCTAACAAAGATAAGCTGATACTGATGGGAGACTTCAATGCTAGAATTGGAAGAGATCACGTCAAGTGGCCATTGGTCTTAGGAAAACATGGAATTGGGAAATGTGATTCAAATAGAGAGCTCCTACTTTCTCTGTGCTCTGAATTTGATCTGATAGTGACAAACACCATGTTCAAGCAGAGAGATGAAAGGAAGACCACGTGGATGCATCCACGCTCCAAACATTGGTATGTGATAGACTTCATCATAACCAGATGGAGGGACAAGGTGGATTTCTGCAGCAACCGAGTTATGCGTGGAGCCAACTGCTGGACTGATCACCAGATGCTGAGGTCAAAAGTTGCTTTTTGCCTTTAACAAAGGTACAACAAGCAAGGTCCTAAGAAGCCATCCAAGCTCAACACAGCAAAACTGAAAGCTATGGACCAAAGAGAGAGTCTAGCAAGAGGTATGGATGATGCCCTCAACAAACTTGTTGTAGAGAAAGGATCTTCAGTCGACCAGCAATGGGCAGCCCTGCAGCAAGTTGTATACAACATAGCCAAAACAGCACTAGGAAAGCCCAACAGAAGACATCAAGACTGGTTTGATCCTGATGACAAGAAACTACAACAACTGTTGAACAGGAGAGACCAAGCCCATCAGAAGCAACTGTAGTCAAGGAGCACCAGATCAACTGTTGCGGCTTACAAGGATGCCTGCAGACAACTCCAGCAGAATACTCATTCGCTGAAGACCACCTGGTGGGACAAGAAAGCAAAGGAGCTACAAGGAGCTGCAGACAGAAATGACATGACATTCTATAGTGGCCTCAAAGAGGTTTGGGGCCCCCAGAAAAGAGAACCTGTCCAACTGAAGTCAGCAGACGGGAAGGAGATTTTCTCAGATAACAAGAGAGTTCTGGCAAGATGGAGTGAACACTTCCAGAATCTTCTAAACGTCCCGGGGGAGATTGCACAAGAAGCACTTGACAACATACAGCAGCGTTCCATCAGCACCTGCCTTGATGAGACTCCATCCATGGATGAGCTGACGAGAGCAGTAAAGGGCTTGAAAGACGGCAGAGCTCCAGGTGGAGATGGCATCCCTGTAGAAGTATGGAAACATGAAGGAACCAACGTGTTTGTTAAGCTACATCAGCTCACCTGCAATGCATGGGATGAAGGCACAATCCCTCAAGCGTGGAAGGATGCAACCATTGTAACCATCTTCAAAAAGGGTGACTGAACAGATTGTGGGAATTACAGAGGAATCTCTCTCCTCTCTATAGCAGGCAAAGTCTTCGCGAGGATCCTGCTCAACAGACTTTCCCAGCACATCACCCCAGAAGAAGTTCCTGAGTCACAGTGTGGTGTCCGATCAAACAGAAGCACCATAGATATGATCTTTAGCCTCAGACAGCTACAAGAATAGTGCATAGAACATGGCCAGCAACTGTACATGGTATTTGTCGATTTCACAAAGGCATTTGATACTGTAGGAAGGACAGGACTGCGGAAACTACTAAGGAAGTACGGATGCCCTGAGAAGTTTACATCCATGATTGAATCTCTTCACACAGGGATGAAGGCAAACATCAGCGATGGAGGAGAAACCTCAGAGGCCTTTGATGTAACCAATGGTGTCAAGCAAGGCTGTGTGCTGGCCCCCACTCTCTTTTCCATATTTCTATCAGCAATGCTAGAAGAGGCATTTTGAGACGTGGAGGATGGTGTTCTCATACAGTCAAGATTAGATGTCGACCTCTTCAACGCTGCCCACTTCAAAGCATGGACAAAGAGTACACTAGTGCAGATTAGGGAACTGCTGTTTGCGGATGACAGTGCACTTCTTGCCCACTTGCCACAAGAAATTCAGCGGATTATGAATGCATTCTTTGATTCATCAAAGAAGTTTGGCCTAAAGATCAACACCAAGAAAACAGAGGTGCTGTATCAACCCAACTCTTCGTTAACCCAAGAGATGGATATTATGGTTGATGGAAGCAAACTAAACTCCGTCCCAGAATTCATCTATCTTGGTAGTATAGTTTCAAAAGATGGACGAATTGAAGCTGAGATACAGAAGAGAATGGCCAAGGCCAGTGCATCCTTTGGCAGGCTACGACAGAGACTCTGGAACAACCACCATATGTCCACGAAGGTAAAAGGAAAGATCTACAGAACAATTGTGATATCAACTCTCCTGTTTGGAGCTGAATCATGGACAGTGTACAGGCGCCATGTGCAGAAACTTCATGCCTTTATGATGCAACATCTTCGATCCATCTTGAAGGTAACCTGGAAAGATAAGATAACCAATAAGGAGATATTGGAAAGAACAGGAGTACCATCTATGGAAGACCTCCTGATCAGAAAAAACCTGTGCTGGACAGGTCATCTGAGGAGGATGCCATCCACCAGACTTCCAAAACAGATCCTATACTCACAGCTGCCTGTTGGTCAAAGGAAGATAGGTAGACCACAACTGCGGTATAAGGATAACATCAAGAGAAACCTAAAACAGAGGAATGTCAAACTGGAATCCTGGGAAAAGCTGTCACAGCAGAGAAGCGAATGGAGAACAGTGGTGAAGTAGAAGAATGGAAACAGACATTGTCGTATTGCGACCGTCAGCATAGTAGTAGTAGTAGTGGTGTGAGTCCTGAGTCGATTTCGGAAAAATAAAAGGACTACAGTTTTATCCCGACAAGCCTGTTTCATGGTTGCCCGTCATCAGGGGATTTATTAAGAACATTCATTTACCTTAGTTTACATACAGGCGGTCACAGAAACAAAGCCCTCCCAGGCAACACCTAAACCAAATTAAATTAGAACCGTCAGAGTTATATTTATGTGTGTGTGTGTGTGTTTGTGTGTGTGTGTGTGTGTGTGTGTGTGTGTGTGTATATATATATATATATGTATGTATATGTGTGTGTATACATTCATACGTGTGTGTGTGTATAATATTAATGGTCCTGTCGGCAGGAGTGTCTGGACCCCTGTTGTCTTTTTTTCTGTATTGCTTTTGCTCTTTCTTGATGATCTGATCTAAACACGATCTATCCTCAAAACATATTCCCGTTCAAAATCTTTCTCCTGCCAAAGCGTCATGTCACGTCATGTGTGCAAAAAGTGATTACTCAGTCAGGGCAGGAAGACCTGCCTAAAGCCAGTTTATTAACAGCTTGCCCTGCAAGGAATCCAAAAAAGCGGTATGGACAAAGCAAATCGGAATAACAACAGCAATAAAGAAAAGCACTTTTTTTCAAATTCCTTTACAGATTTATTTTTTATGGAAGATTTGTGACTCTGTAACAGCCAACCACCACCTCAAACAAAAATGTTATTCATTAATTTTTCTTTATTGCATTTTTTTTGTTATTATTATTTTACTGAGCAAGGAACATGTTTTAGATTGTATTGTGCCTTGCATATGTTTTGTTTTGACCAAAATACTAAATGTGAACAATACAATAACCTGGATAATCATTGTATAGCAGTCAGTCTTCATCATTAAGAGAAAAAATTGTTGAGAAACACGAGGTCCTTAAGCATTAGACATTAGAGAATTTATCAGAAGCTACTGGTTATGAACCAGTCCAAAGATAGAAAGGTTTACAGTTTTACCAGCGCAGAATATCTTGTTTGATCCATACGCCGAAGTGTTTGCAGGATATTTTCACAAAGTAAGAAAAAAGATTTTAAATGTTTTAAATAAAAACTTCCAATAGGAATTTTTGTATATAAAGTCAAAGGCTCTTTGCTTAAGCTTTCCCTTAAACAATACCATTGACTGCGATTTAGGGAACGGACAGATATTAACATAACTGCATTTCATGTACACTGCCCATCCAAAGGAATGTCGCACTCTCTTTTGTTTTCGACCGTCTTTATCCTTGTTTACAGGATGTAATCACTATGGTGTTGTATTGACAAACTTAACATCACAACATTTATTTCCATCCAGAGATGGGTTCATCCTGAATTGGTGACAGGAATAAAGAACCACTCTCCAGCACATCCCTCAGACAGAGTTAAGATCAGGACTCTGGGGTGCCAAAAATTGTGAAAATGTGAAAAGGATTCCTCATGCTACTTGAACCACTCGCACACTTTGAGCCCCAATTTTATATTTGTGCCATCAGGAAAAAAAAAGATAACCTGGTTGTATTAACTATGAGCTGCTGTGAATAAGGGTGTTTGACAAACACATAAATGTAAATCTAAGTGGCAAATTTATAGTATATACATGTTGCTATTATTTTATTTTATTTTCGATAATTATATTTTAGCAGTCACATGAGGTACAGTCTGTTTGTTGAATTTCACATCTGTTGCGTTTGGAAAGTCTCAGGTTCAGGAAGGTTCTTTCAGTCATTCATCAGAGCACAGCTGTTCTTCTTACTGCTTGCCAGCTTGCATAGATTGGCGGATTTTTCATTCCCTGTTTAACTCAATCAGTGCCCTTCTCAAGATTATAACAAATGACAGAAATAAAATTACAGTCATCCATCTCCAAGCAGGCATCATGGAAGCGTTTTTATACACACCCACCAAAGGTAGAGGAACAGACACCTGGTGAAAGTAAGACTGATGAGAATTAGCCAAAAAAAAACATTTAAATAAAGGGTTTGTTATTTTTTTCTAGAAAAAAGAAGTATTCAAATTATGAATGCACCATACTACTAAATTGTCCTCACATGCATTTCCACCTGTACTGCACCATGGGAGACGTTTGTCATTTAGCTTGTCATAACTATGCTTGTGTATGTGGGACTTCTAAAACTCGCAACATGTTTGCAGTGTATCTGCAGGTGCATCATGTGCTCTCTGACAAACACAGTGCCTAAAGCCCGCACAGAAGGATTAGCTGTAATTGCAGAGCTTTTTTCTGCCCTCACTGCCCCCCCCCCCCCCTTTTTTTTCCTTCTTTTTTTATTTATTTATTTTGCCAGGATAGATTTAGTAAGTGGTGGAAAAAACTGCTTTACTGAGTGGTGAGTGCCTTTCACAGTTTGGATCCTCCCACCATAATTATTATTCATGATTTTCTAATTGAAAGAAACTTGTCCACCCGTCTGTGGGTTTGTAAGTACTGGGGCTGTCATGAAGGACTGCTGTGATGTCATAAGACAAAAACTGTCGACATGTAATCAAGCAGCAGGCAGAAACCACTTTCAAGTTCATTTTTGTATTCAGTGCAGAATTAAAAACACAAAGCAAATTAGATGCTTTTTAGGTGTAATTTCATAAATTCTCAGAATTGCATGGTATAGTACATAGTAAATATATTGCCATTGTGTGCCATTTTTATAATTTTTTATTTATTTTTTTTTTACATTTTCCAGAACATTTTAACTTGGCAGATTACACACCTCATGTGCCGTGTTGGCTAAATAAACCACAACATATCTGCAGATTGACATCAACAATTTCTATTTAGTGAAAAATTCAATAATTATATTTGACCAAAAAAAAAATCCATGTTCTTTTCATCAAGGACTTGCATTCCTTTTCATTCTTTTTTTTTTTTTAGATATTGCATTCAACAGAACTTGTATAACAGTAATAACTAACTTGTATAACTGCTAATAACAATTTAATTGGTGGTCAGTTTGAATCCTGAATCAGACAAGAACTTATGAGAATTTCAAATATGTTTATAAAAGAACATATAATTATTGATCTAACTCTTCTCTTTATGCTTTCTTTTATCTAGACTGAGGTCATTAAGGGTCCAAACGGTAGTGTGGGAATGACATTCCGACACGTCCCTGCAAGCGAAGGTGACGTGGTGCATGTAAGCATTGAGACGGTGACTCCCAACTCCCCCGCTGCCCAGGCTGACCTGCAGAAAGGAGATCGTTTAATTGCAATTGGAGGTTGGTGTCATAATATCAGAATTTGGGATACAAAGCTGTAAGTGCCAGAGCAATATAAAATTAACTCATTTTAAACTATGCTGAATGTGTGTAGTTCCTTTTTGTTTAGCTGTTATTGCTGGAGAATTCACTAGCAGAAGCTTAAACAGACAATTTTCTTAATAATTGAATCTGTAGTGATTGCAATCAGGAACCATTAACTTCACATTTAATTTAAGGAATGACATTATATGTCTCTTGATATTTGTACAGGAGTCAAAGTGACATCCTCTGTCCAAGTGCCAAAGCTGCTAAAACAAGCTGGAGAACGAGTAGTTGTCTTATATGAGAGACCTGTTAGACACCAGGTGCCTACCATGGGCTTAGGACCCCTCCAGGACACCCTGGGTCCACTGGAAGAACCTGCATACCCTGTGACTGGAGGTTATGAAGAGGACCCAGCCCACATTACCACCATGGACATGAATAATGGAAAAGACAATGACTCAGAGTTTGAAGACCTAATAGTGGAGGCCAAAGCAGCTGGAGCTCCAGTTATTGTAGAAGCTAAAGACGACACTTTACTCTCTATAAACCAAAGCCCCAAAAAAACTGTGGCTAATCTGGCTTCCAAGCCCTTGGGGACTATCTCACCAATTCTTAATCGCAAGCTCAACTTGGCTGGCCTTCAATCGCCACTCAAACCCCAACCTAAAGAGTCACCAAAGCCCTCACCGCTCAAGAGTGTAGAATCATCCGAACCACTACCGAGACCAACAGTACCCCCTCCTCCACCGCCAGTACGCCCACCTGTCCCTCCTAGGCCCCAGATAAAAGTGACATCCCCTGCCACACTCTGTGAATCCCAAAACACAGAAAGCAGTGATCTGATAGTAGAGAAAACATCTGAAAAATCTCCACCAGCAGCAAGCAATGGAGAGAAAACTGCATCTGAGAGAAGTCCCACAAAAACACTTGAGCCAAAGCCTGTAAACAAACCTGTAGATTCTGTTGAAGAACTCTCAACAAACCCCATTACCAGTAAACAAGATTTGGTCAAAGACAAAATCATAGAGAGTGCCTCTAGCTTAAAAGATAGTATGGAGGAACAGGGTCTCTGGGAGTCATCTGAGGCTATGTTCCGCAACAGATATGGACGTTGGATCAATTCCTCTGTAGTCTTTGATGTGGAAAGTAATCATAAATACCTTAATATAGCACTATGGTGCAAGGATCCCTTTAAGCTAGGTAGTCTTTTATGCTTGGGCCATGTTAGCTTGCAGTTGGAGCATATAGCCCTGGAATGCTTGTCTATTTCATGTGCAGAATACCAGAGCACGTTCCGTTTGTGTGCCCCAGATCCAAGGGCTAGCGTCAGCCGTACTGCGCTTCGTAGTCTTAGCACACACAAGGGTTTCAACGAGAAGCTGTGCTATGGAGACATCACACTAAACTTCACCTACCTAGGAGAGGGAGACTCAGACCTGCCCAGTGGGGTTACTGAAAGGAAGGGGAGTTTACAAGAGGAAGAGCTAAAGGATCGTGATAAAGATAGGGACTATGTGCCCATAATAACCCGAGATGATCTAAATTACAGCTCCATGCAGCTTGAGGTTCGACACAACTTTCAAGACACACAGTTTCAGAATCCCACCTGGTGTGACTACTGCAAAAAGAAGGTTTGGACCAAGGCTGCATCACAGTGCATTACTTGTGCCTATGTCTGCCACAAGAAGTGCCAGGAGAAATGTCTTGCTGAGCATCCTTTCTGTTTGGCGAATGCCGACCGGCGAAGCACAGACCCAGAAGCAAAGTCCACCATCAATCGGGCAACTAGTGGTCTCACGCGGCACATCATCAACACCAGCTCCCGTCTGCTCAATCTGAGGCAAGTCCCCAAAGCCAGACTAGCAGAACAGACAGCAGAGGTTGGTCCTGGAGTGGCAGAACCTTCCCCCAAACACACACCCAACACTTCAGACAATGAGAGCAGTGACACTGAGACATATACAGTGGCTAGTCCTTCAAAACAACCATCATCCGGTGGTGGCACAAAGCTGGCACGCAGAGAGGGAGGGTTAGATGACAGTGTTTTTATTGCAGTGAAGGAGATTGGCCGAGACCTGTACCGTGGCCTCCCTACAGATGAACGATCGCAAAAGCTGGAATTGATGCTGGATAAGCTCCAACAAGAGATTGACCAAGAACTAGAGCACAACAACTCACTGATATCCGAAAACAGAGAAGTGACTGATGCACGACGCAAAGCCCAGCTCTCTTCAGCTCTGGCCAAGTCAGGTGAGCGGCTTCAGGCTTTGACTCTGCTAATGATCCACTACCGCGCTGGAATAGAAGACCTAGAGTCCTTGGAGAGCACCTCGCCATCCGAACATGGCTTTCCAAAGTCAAAAGTGGAGGTTCTTGAGGAGGACCTAATGGAGGCAGAAGTGTATGACAGTGACGTTTGTAGCCCAGTGGATTTACAGAGTCTAAATGACATTACTGAGGAACAGATCTGTGTGGAAGCCTTACCACGTTAGAAAACAGAAATGCAAAATAAAATTGAGACTTTGAGCAGCATTTGCATAGGGACTGTATGTGACTGACTGCACTTGTGAATGTGAGGTTTGAAAAATAAGTTATTGTAAAAGATGCCCGGAGATGTATGAAAGTTCTTTCATTTGGGGATATTTGAGGCTGTTATCAGAAGACTTTTTTATGTTTGTCTTTTTTCTTAACTTGTCTCAACCATGGACTCAATCAAATCAGTACAGTGTATCAATGCAATGTTTAAAACTTTTAGGTCAGTATTGGAATTTACCTTCGCTGATGCAGATCAGTCCGAGCTTTCCTGCCTTGTCTGAAAGGGGAAGCTTCACGGGTACATCAAAGTGTAGTAAATAACCCGATAGGCTTTAGAAGGGGCGACTCCATTTGTAGCGTCAGTGTTACTGGTAATTTTAGATTGATGAATTTCCAGGATGGCCTGCTTTCTTGTGAGCTTCGTGCTTTTTGCTTTTGACCATCTCCCTCTACCTACCTAGCTATCCTACCTAATCATCTTCTTTCCAGATGGAACACGAGGCCTGTCTGTCTGCTTCTAACCAGTAGGATTTAGCCAAGTACTAGAATGTAAACCTTAATATTGGTTCCATGTGGAGCTCCACCTTTACTGCCCAGGTTGTGTATTTTATTTTTCCAACCATCATGTCCTCCAAACATGAGCACTTTTTATCATACTAAATTTCTTTTTTGAATGACTCTAAATAATTCTCATTAATTTATCTACTGTTTTCTTTTAATGTCTGTCTATGTTAAATTACTAGGAACTTATTATAGGAAGAAATGGGTAATAATGCCTTGTATTGGGGATCATGGATTATTGTGGGTTTTTTTGTTGTTTTGGTTTTTTTTTTTTTTTGTAAAATTTTGTTAAATACTAATGCCAATACAAATGTGACAAATCACCATTGTTTTATTTCGTTATGTTGGAAATTGCGTTATAATACCATGTAATAATATTTTTGATACAAAAAAATTTATGTCTTTGTAGGATAGCCCTGTTTTAGTTGGTTGCACCTTAAAAAATCTGAATAAGATGGTTGATTTTAGCACAAAAAAAACATTTGAATCAATCCAAATGATACAAATATTTGGTGTTTGTAATTTTGGTTCATTTGAAAGCTTAGCTACTAATTGGACAAGTGTTCCATTTTCTGAGTATGCAATATTTTTAAATTTTGCTTTTAAAGCTGATTTTATACATTGTCTGTTCAAAAAATGTGTCTTGCTCTAATATTTTGTTGGAGTGCCTTTATCCTCAACTACAACGCATAATCACCATGGCATTGTTGCTCCAGTCCGGTCAAGGCTCAGCAACATTACGTGGCAGTAGAATGAAATCTGCTGACGACATGAATGTACTGAATGAGCAGGTTATCACATTAATGGACTTTTGCTTTCCTGCTCTCACGGATAAATAATTGGGGATCAAATAGTGAGCGAGTGGTTCAGGCAGGAGCAGGAATCATTTTCATATATGAACTGGTACCAAAGAGTCCTGATCTTAACTCTATTGTAAGTCTTTGGGATGTGCTGGGGAAGACTTTATTGAGTGGTTTAATTTTTTCATCATCAATTCAAGATGTCAGTAAAACATGAACCCACTCTGAGTGGAAATAAATGTTGCTGCTGTGATTACATGCTGTAATTAAGTTTAAAGGTAGTCCAACAAAATATTAGTGTGTGTGAGACTTTCTTTTGGCTGGGCAGTGTATTATGCTAATAAATGTAGTGTGTTTACAAAAGAACTGTGGAAAATGTATGCAGTGCATTTAAAGAATTACTTTGCTTCAGTTCAGAAGAGAACAGTTAAGCATTCAGAAAAAATAAGACTGATAAATCACACTGAAGGCTCAGGTGGCTAATGCTGTAGTCTTGATAACAGCAAATTATTTGTATAATTTTTTTTTATTATGCTAAAATTGTGTACAATATGTACTGGTTGTTATTGTTTTATAAGCATTAGCATGCTCCTGAGACTTGCGTTCCACCCTCAAAAAATAGTATAGAAAGAGAAAACCACAGTATTTCACACTTCTCTATATGAGACTGATTGAACAGCAAAAAAATAAAACTAGTGCATATCTTTAAAATAGATTCCAGATTAATTATTTTCATTTAAAAACATTAAAAACATTTTTCCACTTGTTGAACTGATGTGGTGGTCTGGAGGAAAAAACCTTCACAAAATGGGAACGAATTATTAATTTCCACGTGAGTTTGAAAATTATATATTTTTAAAGTTAAGGTGCAGTATGTAATGAGAAAACTACATTTTTCCATTTCTTTTCCTCTTTTTCCTTTTTTTTTTTTTTTTTTTTTGGCTGTTTGCCTTTTTGTTTTTTTTCCTCCACACGGCTGGTGTGTGTTCTCAAACCACTAAACTTATATGATGCATGAACCTCAATAGTCAGATGAGAAATGTCTTTCCTAAGGATGTTGAAAATGACCTGCTGGTTCGAAAACCTTCATATATGTAATTGACAATTTTTCAAGGGGTTCAAGTTGGGCCACCAGCAGACCTCAGCACCACCTCTCCTACATCACTAGGTTTCATGTGTGTGAATAATAATTTTATTATCTTTAACCTTTTTTTAAAGTTTTTATTTATTTATTCACTTTTGAAATGTAGGTGTTCACCCTGTACTAAAACTCCCTATAGATACACAGCCCTTAGTTCTGCTTGGTGTGCATGGAGCTCACTGGACCTGCCTCTGTAATGGGTAAAATATCTAAAAATAAACTATACAAAACTTTTATTTAATAATTTTTTTATTATTCTGTGTAGAATTTACTAAAACAGGTCATTCGCCTTGGGCTCAGTGGATCTGCCATTCACCTCACCTTTAATAATTAACCCCAAGATGGTGAATTAATCATCTCACACAATTCCTGTGTAGTATGTAGTAATTTTAAATACACAAATGAAGCTCATAAAGACTGAATGTGTTTAGGAATTAAAAAAAATTAGTACTTAGATTTGTATAAGGAGTGCAGTTACACTATACTTTCTGTTGTAGGTTTGCACTCACTATTTTCATAGGTCAAGTACAGAATCGGCAAGAAAGAATTTTAGCCTCTCTCTCTCTCTCTCTCTCTCACGCACACACTCACGCGCACTACTGTGCCTTGTGTTAGCCTGGGGCAAACGTTCCTGGAAGCTTTGTCATTTTTGTTTATGTTCACGTCTCGTGGCTATTGGGTATAACAATGACACTGTGCTCCTCACACACGTATACACACCAGAGGTTTTATCTTTCGTTTTCTTTAGGTGTTGCTCTCAGTGATGATCCTGTTCAAATAAACAACTTGTGGTGAAGGGAGGTTTTTTTTAATTGTCATGCTCATTAGAATCTGAGTCATGTTTCTTAAGCAGCCAGTTTTAATCAGATTTCTTGCTCATGCCTGTTTCTTCAAACCTGATTTACTTGTACACGTGCTTCCGGATGCTTCTGCCTGAAAATATTGGTTGAGTATGAAATTTAAATGGTTGAATACGATATGGAGAACAGGAAAAAATTGATTGAAATATCCTGCATAAACATAACCATGGCACTATTGTAAATAACTTGAACTAAAATGGTCGCTGCGAACTCAACCCTAACTCATCACTCTCTGTGGTGATGCACAGTATGCTGATTTATCTTTTCGTCAGTGATATTGTCGTCTTTCCTTAACGTAAAAAAAAAAATGGTTTGCTTTAAATGTAGTTTTAACATCTGCTAAAGTACTGCACAGCTTTATATCGTGTTGCAGAAACATTACACACTGACATATATTTGCTTATGCACCTGAGATGCAATATAAATTATTAAAAAGTTAGTTTGCTCCATGTCATGTTCCTTATATAAATTAATTTTATAGACAAAATTGGCATCATGGCCAGAGGTTACTATTTAGCATTAGCATAGTAAAAAATTCTGAATGTTTTTAATTGCTTTAATGCAAATTGAATACTAGCCATGTTTCCAGTTTTGATGGAATAATTCTTTAATGTGATTATACTGAGTTCAATCACTTCCATGACAGTAGACTGGGTAGAGTCCTGGTCATGGTAGCCTCTATCATAACTAGCATAAAAAGGAGGGCTAACAGACTGTGTTTAAATTATTTTAACATGATATTCATATTATTCATTCATTTGCTCAACCACTCCGCCGTACTGGGGTTGTGGGGGGCTCAAGCCTATCTCAGCTGACTGAGTGAAGACAGGGTACACCCTGTCCATCGCATGGCAAACACACACATCCATTTACACTCACAACTTGGGGCAATTTGGAGCAGCTAAATAGCCTGATTTCTTGTCTTCTACATGTCTTTGGACTGTGGGAGGAAACTGGAGGATCTGGAGGAAATCCATACTAGCACAAGGAGAAAATGTAAACTTTACAGAGAAATTAGTTCATTACTCATTTACATTTACAGCATTTCGTAGATGCCCTTATCCAGAGCGGTTTACAGAAGTGCTTTAAAGTCACTGTCAGGGAATACATTTTAATACATTCTTAGGACACAGACTCAGTATAACATCAGTCAAAACTCAGTGGGTAGGTGTGGTGGGTTTTTTGCTTTTGTTTTTGTTTTTTTCTGTGTGGGAGACAGTGCTTATCCAAGTAATGCCGAAAAAGTTAGGTTTTCAGACGTCATTTGAAGACACCCAGTGACTCACTTCGGACATCTAGTGGAAGTTCAATCCACCACCTTGGTGCCAAAACAAAGAAAAGTTTAGATGCAAGTTTTCCTTGTCCCTTGATAGAAGGAGGGACCAGTCTAACAGTGCTAGAGGATCGGAGAGAACGCAGTGCAGGGTGTGATAAGGGCTTTGAGGTAGAAGGGTGTAGGTCCATTTTTGGATTTGTAGCCAAGCATAAGTGTTTTGAATCTAATGTGAGCAGCTACAGGAATCCAATGGAGTGAGTGTAACAGAGGAGTGGTGTGGGAGAACTTGGGAAGGTTGGAAACAATCTGTGCAGCTGCGTTCTGGATCAGTTGCAGTGGTTGAATTGCGCTCAAAGGCACCTGTGAGGAGTGAGTTGCAGTAGTCTAGCCATGAGATGACAAGGGACTGAACAAATATCTGAGTGGCCTCAGTGGAAAGAAATGGACGAAACCTCCGGATGTTAAGGAGGAGAAATGAACATGATCGAGAAAGATTAGCAATATGAGAGGTAAACACTTATGGAATGAGTCTCCACTGTCAGTCTTTTGGAAGGTAGCGTTTGCGTTTTCTGACTTCTTGGTAATATGACTTTTCTTTTTTTGTTTCTATTTGTTATATCATAAACAACAGGAACTAACTTGTGGGTGTTCTACATAAATGTAACTCTGAACAGTTTAGAAGTATTATGCACGCATTCATTAAATTTAAAAACTTTACGCCTTGGTCTGACATGGCTGCAGTTACTTCATGCATTCTGGAGTTCAACCGGGGTTATCCTGTAAGTGTTCTGCACACTTCCAATGAAATACCTCAGAGCCTGGAAGCTAACTTTTGAACCGGAAGGGCATGGTTACAATTTACAGAAGGTTTGGTTGTGTTAAGAATGGCTATATGTCAAGTGATGGATCAGTTCAACTGTTGCAGCTGTGATGGAATATCTGATAAACGGATGTTACCATAGATTTCTGAGGAAGTAAAAATGTACAGGGAACAGCATCTGCCTAGTATACATTGCAATTACTGCCAGTACAAATGATAGTAGATGCTCACATTTCTCAGACGTGCGTATATCCTACCCATGTTATTATTATTAACAAAATCTGGCTACAGTAGTCCAAGCCACACTTCAGCTGGCTGTGTGAGATTTTGGCTTAATCTCAGCAATTTGTGGGATGAGATGAATAAAACTGTGTCACATGCTTTTAATGAAATTTATGAACATTTAGGTGATAATGACTCTCCACATCAGAATCGTTAACACTACTACGTTGCTAATTGTTGTTGTATAATAGCAGATCCGGTGGTATTTTATTCTTTATATGATGATTTTCATTCCAGACATGTGTCAATACAAATAATGTAATAATCAGTGCTTTGTTTGTTGGCCATCATGCACATCTATTACTTGGCAAGTGAAAATCAGTTGTAAAGATCGCTATTGACTTGATTTAAATACAAGTTGGGTCATTCTGCAATGCTGTACGCGTTCACTGAAAAACAAAATCAGCACTGGTATTGATCTGTGAGCAGATGGCAACCTGTGTAGTTATTGAGCTTTAAATGAGGTTGGCATGTCAATCATTGGAAACAACTCTTTCAGACCCTAAAGAAAAACATACTGTGTGTTTTAGAATCAATATGAACTTATGCGTTCATGTGCATTGAACTAACATGATTGAATGAACTGTAATCACCGAGAACTGAACACATCGGACATGTTAATGTGTGTATTTTAAAGTAAATGTGTAAATGTGGATGCAAATGCACTAAATCCATTCTTAACACATAACTTACCATAAAGGTGATGGAGGACCATTTTTAATCTAAGAAATGCAGTTCAACTGAAACTCGATATTCAACATTTATTTCTTTCTTTTTTTTGCTGTAGTCCCAACAACTATGTTCATACACTCTATAAGGTTACAGTCTTATGATTTGAGTTCTGATTACAGGACCTTTTACAAAATACAAAACTCTCATGAAAGCAAGTAGATTTACTCATACACACACACATACACAGAGAGAGAGGGAGAGAGAGAAGACACGTGAATAAAGGCACACTGACTGATTGGTACATAAGCACATGATGTCAACCACATTACACATCTCAAAGCATGAAAATAAAAGTATTAACCCTTACTGGTCAGGAGGAAGATATGGTGGGAATCTGATACTGTATGTTTTTAAACAGAACAGATTTTTTTCCTTTTTATACATGACCCAAAATTGATAAAACCATAAACTTGAAGTCTGTCTAAGTTTAAACAAGGAGAGATTAAGTGTGAATGTTTTTTTGAAACGCAGCATGTTTGCAAATATATTGCTAGCAAAATATTTAATATAATTTTAGCATATCATTTAAAACTCCAAAATGCTAACATTACTATTTTTAATGCTGTTTTAATAAGATTATAGATACTATACTGAGTACTTGGGCAAGACATGAAACAAATACAATCACCTGATATAAACTGCACACAGGATATCCTGATATCTTCTGGTGTTTGGAGTATAATTATCCTGCACATGCATGCCCATAGATTACACTTAGTTCATTGCCAGGGGATATTACAGTGACTTTGAGCAGATTAAGTTGACTCTTGTGGATGTTTATAGTTCTGACAGGATGAAATCAATATTTTAACACCTCTAAATAGTTCAATAGCTCTGTGGAATAACCAGCTGAACTGGATTAATATTTCATATGACATGCTGATTTTTTTTTTCTTTTGCTGAACAGAAAATTGAATTGGGAATGCATTCATAGCTAATATGAAAAAGGAGAATACCACCCCTGGCAAAAGTTATGGATCACCACATCTGGAGGATGTTCTCCAAGAATCATTACTTTGTAGTAAATAATCAAATCACAGATCAGGCGCAAAATAAAATTTACCATAGATGGTATTTCTCAAATAGATTTTGAAGGAAAAATAAATCTAAAGGAAATGTAATGTCTTAGGCCCAGTTCCGTTTATAAAATTTTTGGGTAATTATATTTATACAAAAGCAAAACACAAAAACTAATCACAAAAAACACTACAAAGGTAGCCTCAATGCTAATTTATTTTGGGAGATTGATCAGTTAGGATGATGTTCTACAGTAACTGCGTTTCGTATTAGCTTGAATGTTCCTGTGTGTATGGTGGACCTGCACGTGCACTACTTTAACACAGATCTTCACTATATACAAGTAATATAATCTTATTCAGATCTACAGATGTGATTAAGAGAAGTTAGACATGATATTTAAGGAATAACCTCATCACAGATTCTGCATTTCCAGACCTCCTGCGTTACAGCTCCTTCCGTCACAAGAACAGGAAAGTGAATATGTAACAGTGGAAGGCTGTAGTTTACAGATCAGAATTTTAAATTACTGTGAAATGGCTTTTATGACCATATACTAACCTCAGGATAAGGTGCCTATTTAAAGAAAACAAAATCATTTAAAAAAAAAAAAAAAAACCTTACAGTACACACCTTTAATAACAATTTTCACATGTGCTTACTAAAATATAGATATAAATACTACATACATTTAGAAATGTAATGAGACTGAGGCACTATTACAATATCCTCTACAATAATGTGTTCATTGTTTAATTGAACTAAAAGCGAGCGAATGATCTCTGATTACGGTGTACTAGATATCAACATAACACTTCGTTTATTGGACATGATGGAATTCACACATGAAGGAAGGACACACAAACACAACTCGTATTCATAATGAGAAGCAGTATTGTGCCTTTTTGTGTTATCATCTATATGGTTTACTGAATTAATCTCTATTTGTTGACATTATTACACAATAATAAATGATACAACAAACATCGTAGCTTGATTACATATAAAGCCTGAACAGACAAGAACATGTCAAGAGCCCACAGAGAAGTTCAGCTTGAAGGCAACACTAAATGTAAACATCACATTTGTGGCATTTAGCAGACACCCTTATCCAGAGTGACTTACATTTGTCAGTTTTTATACAACTGAGCAATTGAGGGTTAAGGGCCTTGTTTAAGGATCCAACAGGTTGGTGGGACTGGGGCTTGAACCGTCAACCTTTGGACTAGTAATCCAGAGCCTTAACCACTGAGCCACCTCTGCCATCACATGAACTTCAGTTTGACTATGAATATTTCTTTTTCTCTTTCTCTCAGCACACTTTACTCAGTTTATGTTCAAGTTTCAATATGTTGTATGAGCACATTAAATCTGACATGTGGTCTTTTTAGAACAGTCACCCCTTAAGGCCATTTCAAGGTAAAAATTATGATTTAGTTGTACAACAAGTAAACTTTATTTTCTTCTTCAACTTCAACTTCCTCACCAGCAGAAAATAAAGATAGATATCAACCACTTTTTACTATGTGTAGCTGCGCTAGCTGCATATAGTGAATCGTTGCCTCTGCCAAGAAGGTTGCTTTTTTGTCAGTGTTGGTTGATTGGATTGTTTGTTTGAACTTTTCGCAAAATAGTTAAGAACTGGGTTTATTTTTATTATTTCTTTGAAGGGGCGGAGCACAGTCCAAGTAACACTCCACTGATTCTGGAAATGATTCAGATCAAATTCTGTTTTTTTAAAGGATTCTTGAACATTATGATATGGAATGATTTTTTGGAAGTGTGATATTACAAAAGACCCAGCAGAAGGTGCTGTGACCTTTGGGGTTTTTTTGGTAGGGACTTGGTGGAGGTTTGTACTCTCTAACTGCTTTTAATTCAACATGTGATTTCTATTGGAGATATTCACAATAAGCTTTTTACCTTATTAGGCAGCAATATTGAATGCTGACTTAGCACATATGACCTTCAATTTCACGTTTTATAGGCATACTCAAGGATTTATAACAGAATAACAAGTGTGCAAGTTAATGGTCGAAAGAAATGTAAAATAACACTTGAGACAATTATAACAACAGTATGCAATGCGGCGCATATTAAATGAGTTTTCTTTGTGAAGAACATAAATGTTTGATATAATTATTATGCTAATCTAATTTTATACAAATTGTATGAGATTACAATATTCAATAAAGACTAAAAAAAATAATTTGCAAAAGATCATTTCAATGTGATATGTTAAAGAACTTGGCATGGGAAACAATCCTGATATGATAAACTTTTATTTCATGCTTCATGTGAATACTTGATTCTGATTGGTCAATTATGGTACTCAGCTATATGTTATTTCTCTATAACAGACCGTTGCTAAGTATAACAGTCCATTGTATTAGAGCACATCAATAGCTGGTGCAGTAACTTAATTTTAAATCAATAAAATAGTATATAAATTAATATTTTGTAAGTAGCTGTGTAATAAATGGAATAGAGTAGAGCAAGACAGTCATATTCACAATATTATTCACTTCAGGGTAATGCAAGACCTGATCCCTTGTCAGGGTTAAATTTATGATAAAGGCTGACTTGCTGTACATTATTCCTTACATTTTGTTTTTTTTTGTTTTTTACAACTATAAAATGCAGCTACAGTACAAATGTTTGGAATAATTAAACGGATTCCTGACAACACTGTAGGAATTTTTTTTCCTGATAGATTTATTTATTTGTTTGTTTGTTTTATAATAATAATAATAATAATAACTATTATTATTATTATTATTATTATTATTATTTTTGCCTGTTATGTTCGTTCTTTAAAAACCAAGCAACTTTTTACTATTTAAAACAGCCACTGATCATCTTATCTTAACATCCTGCATCGTCCCACCCCAATCTACATAAAACTCTCTTGTTAAACATTGGTGGTGGCTTTAAAGACCCTGTTTCTGAATTAATAGCTTACTAAGTGTGTGGCTAAGGCTGTTGGTTGAAACTAATAAACCACTTTCACCCTAATCTTAAAGGACAGTGAGAGTGACTTTGGTTTTAGCAAAACAAACAACACTAATTGTCAGGAATGTTTTCTCATAAAAATCAGCCAAACAGTTCAGTTTAAAGTCTTCATTCTCCCTTTTTAATACAGCTAAATAAACTCTAGAAGGGCACATACATGGCTAGGGTTCAAGGGGTTTGACCCCATGTCTAGTTCTGAGAGAGGATAAAGGTGTCTATTCTGGACTGTCCAAATCCATATCATCTCCCATCTGATAGCTGGAACCCTGGGTAGAGTAGGAACGCGTCCTCATTGAACAATTTGAATCCTTCAGAATGGCCTGAGAGAGAGGAAGACAATAGAAAGGGAGAGAGAGAAAAGCAGTTATTTATCAGATTATTTCATTTTAGATGTGTTTAGATGTAGGTCTTCACTGTCCCAATTCTTACTAAAAAACACCAGCAGCAGTGTGACTCTAATCAGCTCAAATTAATATTAAAAACAGCATAAATTCTAAGGTGCACTGTTTGTTAGGAGTACTTCTGTTTCTACAAGTAAAATCCCAGGAATTCTGAATAATGATTTTTTTTCTCTGATGTATTATTTAATATGATCTATTACTATACAAAGTAATCCCTTAAAAATAATTACATTTCATTTTCTTTTATTCAATGTTAATTCGTTAAGCATAATTAATTGGTCATCCGTGGCCTAATGGTTGGAGAAGTAGGCTTGGGACCAGTAGGAAAAACGTGTGGCGGCAGGCTTCCTCCACCTTCATTTCTGAAGTGCCCTTGAGCAAGGCACCTAACCCCCAACTGCTTTCCAGGTGCCGCAATGCAGCTGCCCACTGCTCCAAGTGTGTGCTGATTGTTTATGTGTGTGTGTGTGTGTGTGTGTGTGTGTGTGTGTGTGTGTGTGTGTGTGTGATACTGACTTGGTGCATAATTGGCTGTTAATACTACCTCACACAATAATGAAACTGAAAACAAGTACAAACCAGATGATGAAAGGGCCACAATAAATTCCTCACATTGTCCATGGTTAGTGCAAAAGCACTAACGACAAGTTCTTTTAGATGACTCAAGGAACTGAACTTATTGCACACATTCACACTTTATGTAGTGTAGGGATGTCACACACTGAGATAATGGGCATTTGATCTGATGGTGTTCTAATTGGTTCTTTGTGCGATAATGTAATCAGTCTTTTGTGTTTGTGATCACTTCCACGCCCGACACACACACACACACACGGGATAGTGTTTGGGTTATGAAAATAAGGCAGCATCCAAACGATGGTTTAGTATGTCTGCACCATGTTTAGTACATTCTATGATTATGTGAAACACCATTTTATTTTTTTCCCCTCCCTGGCCGGAGTTAATTCAGCCCTGATAGGAGCCAATGCCTTTAGGCAGTGCCTACATTACACTATTTGTAGAATTTGCCGTTTCATAAATAGGAACTACTTTTTTCAAGCAATGTGTTAATGTTACCTGCTGCCATCCATCCATCCATTCATCCATGTATCCATCCATTTATTCATCTGTTTAAACCCAGAACCTGTGAGGCAATATTATTAGTATTATTTATAATTTTTATTATAATATTACTATTATTTTCCATTATTTGTTTCCATTGTGGTCAATCTTCTTGTTTACTAGACCACTAAACCTTCAGTGAGTGAAAGTAACCAAAATTATTTTTTACAAATTTTTGCTTCATTATTAAAAATTCGGATAAAACTACCTACAAACAAAGGTTAAAATCCATTTTAGATAATAATAATTTAAATGGGTTTCTTAAGGTTTCTGAATTACTGTTCTGATATAGAAACATGTATATCAGATATAGATATAGGAGTCATGTGTAAATGTGTGTTTGGATGCGAGTGTGTAGTCAAAAATACTCTTCAGAGCCAATGTAGAGCCCTTGTTGAGAAAGAACACATGACATGGAGCTTTGATCACGGCATGTATTTGAGAGCAAATACGTAGGTCCGTTCCAATCAGCATCAGTCTTTGATCTTTGCTGAAGGGCATTCTGGGCAACCTTTTTGCTTGTATCCATTATGCAACATAATTTCCCATTTCGATCATATTTGATCATGTCAGAGGCTTGAAATGAGGTTGAATAAAAAGATACTGGTCTAGGAGGTGTGTGCATATATTATGTACACATATACACCGATCAGCCATAACATTAACACCGTCTGCTGTAGCTCTTTTGTAGGATCAGACCAGATATACTATTTATTTTATTTAGTTTCTTATTTTCTTACCCACAAGGGAAATTTAGGCTTGTATTTAACCCATCCAAAGTGAGCACACACTTGGTGCATGGGCAGCCACAGTGCGGCAGCCAGGGAGCAGTTGGGGTAAGGTACCTTGCTCAAGGGCACTTCAGCCATGAAGGTGAAGAAAGGGAAGGGTCCCCCGCCAAAAGTGATGGTTAAGGTGGTCAGGCAATTGACACAGGGCCAATGCAAGACCCACGGACAAACCCATATGTGGCCCATTTTTCAACCCACTTACTACCCACAGGGTCCCACATACAAGTGCTGGCTGGGATTAGTTGCAAATTTCTTTTAACCTTTAGGGTAAAAATATTTTTTCATCATAACAGATGTGTTCTTTTGTTGACTAAAATTTTTAGGATATTAAAACCAGGTGTGAGGAGGGCTTAAAGCACACCTGTCACTAATTCCTCGACTTTATTAGTGGCGATACTAAATATTCAGGTCTTTCTATGTACATAGAGATCTTTAACCATATTTATCATATCTACAGATTTGAAGTTATGTGAACAGTTCATCTTTGCACAACCATAATTTCTCTTTGTAGAATAAATAATCTTTTAGGGCCGTTCTTTATCTGTAAAAACATTTACGAGGCTGTAAGCATAGTTTAATTTTCTTAAGTATTTGCATATTATAAAGCATTAAAACCAATGTAGTAATATATTCTAACACCTACAATTCCGTTTAAATCTGTCAATTGTTTAGTTTGCTATGCTACAAATATAAGGTAAATACTCTTTGAAAATTGTTGCTACACAATTGTGTCAGCCAATATTTTCACAAAATCGGGTTCATGTTCAATGTGTGTATGTGCTTTAGTTTATATTGTTTGAAGTGTGTATGTTTGTCTACAATGAAAAGTGCTTCACATGTATATCCGTGTTCCCCAGAGTAAAAACAGTTTGGATATACCAAAAGTCATTAACTGAAATTGATCCAGTAGATAGAACCAGTCAACTGTTTGATCTGTTAAACCTGTAATCTTTAATATTAGTTAATAGCTTATTAAACTCACAGTCAATAACAAGAGCACATGGAGAGTGGAAACCTTCACCAAAAAAGTACACAGCACCCCTGCTGGCCCTGCTGTAATATCATACTCAAAAAATCATCCTGTCTCACAATGTTAAAGATACCTTTGAAATAATTTAATCCAGATCATTTCCAATATCTAATGAAGTCTTCCTTATCCAAAGTCCCACCTCTATTAGACATTTCATAAAAATCCACAAAAATTTGAAAAAAACAAACAAACAGACAAATGTAACCAAAAACATAACCTCCTTGTCAAAGGTAATAATGACCGTAGAGCAACAAGTGTTGTAAAATTATCCAATAACAGGTGCAATAACTGACCATTTTTTCCTCGTTGGCTGGAGGGTTGCGGAGGAAGAAACAAAGTGGAGCGAACAGGATGTCCACCACGCCGATGATGGTCATGAGCCAGGGAAACCCAATGCTGCGTGCAATAGCACCACCGGCTGATGGGCCTGTGACACAAAACACGGTTGCTTATGTTCTCGTTACAACATAGCCTGAAGCATTTTATTCCTTTTATACCAAGACAATTAGCCAGTGCTAACATTCTTTTATATTTCTTAAAGAACCGCAGGAATCTCAATCAGACTTTGTGTGGAGTTTCCATCTTCTTGTGGCTGTTTCCTCCAGGTGATCAGGTATCTTCCCACAGTCCAAATACATGCACATTACATCAACTGACTACTCTAAATGTCCCATAGGTGGGACTGTGAGAATTAATGGATCGTTGTGTTTGTGTTAGTCCTGCAGCAGACTGGTGACCGGTTCAGAGTGTACCCTGCCTCTCACTTGAAGTTAGCTGGGATTATGTGGCCCCAAAGCTGTAAAAGATAAGCAATATAGATTGTGGATGGATAAGCTTTTATTCATTCATTTGCAGAACCATGTTATCCTTCTGGTGTTCTGGGGCTGGAACCTATCTCAGCCAACTCTGGACAAAGGCAGGGTACACTCTAAATAACTCACCAGTCCATTGCAGTCCATCACAGGGTCTTTGGACTGTAGGAGGACACCAGAGTACCCAGAGGAACCCATGCAATCATGGGGAGAACATGCAAACTCCACACAAAATACTCTCACCAAGGACCTTCCTGATGTGAGGCGACCATGTTAACCACTATGTCATTGTGCAGCCCCATGGATAAACAGCATATCGTTTTTGCCCCCCTTATTTACACTGTAGTTACATTTTATGTTGTAGAATGTCGATTATAAATACCTCACTCCCTCTCGTTTTTCCTCTCTTGAAGTTCTTGAACTTGAAGCAAATGTTACAGGGAAGTTTCAAAGCTACATTTACATTTACAGCATTTGGCATTTTATCCAGAGTGACTTACAATTATCATTTTTTAAACAACAGAACAATTGAGGGTTAAGGGCCTTGCTCAAGGGCCCAACTGTGGTGATAGTGGGGATTGAACTGATGACCTTCGGATCAGTAACCTATCACCTTAACCACTAACCACAGCATTCTATATAAATAAATGAATACAAAACTTTTGGCAGAGCATGAGTTAGACCTTATAATAGAAATAATAATAATTAGGATAAGCACCCTTGAAGATAGTTGTGCCAAAGGTCATACTGTTCCTAGTGTTTTTTAGGCAAACTTAGGTTCTCACCGAATGCAAAGCCCATGCAGAACGCCACATCAGCAATGGCGTACACACTCCCGTACACAGACACGTGTCTCAAATCCACCAAATAGCCCATGATTGGCATCATAGAGGAGTCTACCATACCTAATGCAGGCAGGAGAAAGAATAGGATTCAATCATCTTGGGTTCATACTAATTTGTATAACACCTTACAAATCAGACAAATTTAAATCTAAAGGAAACACATTTAAAGCTCTGTACTCTTTAATTGCTTTGATTACCATCTTCACTAATCACAAGCCCTGTTGCACTGAGCTGAGAAATGTGTTGCTGTTTGTGTATGAACGCATTATCATCAATCATAACAATCATTTTTATATGTACTCGGTCATATAGTGTAAGTGCTATAAGATTAGTAAATTTAAACATATAAGTCTGGTCTACTGAACAAGATTCATACCTTGAATATAAAAATAGTGTTTGAATAATAATCAGTGACATGGTGATGTAATGGAGCCCAACATAAAACAGAGTTATTGGAGTCTTGGAGTCTTTTATTCTTTTGAAAGCACAACAATTTGGCAATACTAAATGTTTTTATTTATTAAAAAAATGGCAATTTGGGAAGTTATTGAGCAGTTGAATAAACAGCCATACATCTTCACCAGCTATTCTTTTAAAGTTAATAAGGCAAAAATAAAATAAAAACAGGAGAAAGCATCAACTCCTGAAAGCAGTTCAGTATTACAGCTTTACCAATACATCTCCTAGCAGAAAACATGATCATGTCAGTTAACTGCATGTTTTTAAAATCTGCACATGCAAGACATCTATTAGAAGTCCCCCTTTTTTAAGAGTTTAAGCTGTAACTGAAAAGAATAAAATCTTTATGACAAGTGCGTTATTAAAAATTGTGATCTGTTTTCTGGTTAAACTGAGCTGCTGTTATACAAAATGGAACTGCTTACCAATTGCAAAACCAACCCCAAAGTTTGGCAGTATGAGTCCATAGATGTCTTTTGCAAAAGGCACCTGTGAAGCGAAAAACACAAAATAAATCCTCGATTATCCACCTGAAAACAGATGTAGCCGTCATAATGATGTCGTAGTGTGATGGAGTCAGAGAGAGAGAGAGAGAGAGAGAGAGAGAGAGAGAGAGAGAGAGTTAGCCACTCACACATACACATTTACACAGTGCCTAACCCTGAAAAATTTGAATCGAAAGGCCTGATGTCTTATCTGGCAGGAAGTGGCTGAAGGGGGGGGGGGGAGAGAGAGAGAGAGAGAGAGAGAGAGAGAGTGTGTGATTGAGTTGGAATGTGTTTTTGAACCCATTCTTCTGTTCTCGCTGCCTGTTTCTCTGTTAATGACAAAATAATGTTTGCTTTAACATCAGTTAAAATTACTGATTATTTCCTACCTTGGTTGTTTAGGAAATTCCAGTGAAATGTACACTATCAGTCAAATGTTTGGACACACCTTCTTCTTCAGTTAGAGACTTCTCTAAGTACAGAGATTAAGAGAAGTCCAGACTTTTGTCTTGTACTGTATGTTATAAGCTGTTATAAACAATTGTTTCCTCACCAGGCTCGGTTTTTTTCCTCCTCTGGAAATTATCCTGCAATCCACTGCACCAATAACTGTGATAAACTTTCTGAAGTCGTAGTTTGCGATCAAAGGGACATTCATCTCAGAATTTGGGAAACTTGTCTGATGTTATTCCACTGATTTAAACCCAGTTAATATAAATAAAATTACGTTCTCGAATAGTGACTGCCCCTGCTCTTACAAACATAAGCAATTGTGCCCAAACTTTTGATTGGTACTTTACCTTCCTAAACCTTACTAGTTTAAGCTGCTTAATAAATGTGTAAGTGTGCGTTACTTAGAGACAGAATCCACAGGCACCAAAGCTTTAGGAAACATTTTGGTTAAGTCTATTAAAACTCAATCCACATTAGAGATAATAGGTTTTTTTTTCTAAGCTGAATAGCTTTGTTTTTTTTGCAGCCTTCTCTGGTTCAGGAAGGAGGCACAGACACTCCTCCCTCCAGTTACTTCCACTAAATCCTCAAGAAGCATGCCAAGGCGTTCCCAAGCTGGCTGAGAGATCTAATTTCTCCAGCATATCTTGGGTCTGCCACACAGACTACTCCTAAATGGACATACCTGAATGGCCTCCAGTTGACATCCTAAACAGATTAATCAAACCACCTCAGCATTTTTAATACTGAGGACCAGCAGCTCTACTCTTTTAGGCACTGCCAGATATTTGAGCTCCAGGCCTGATCACTAAGGAGCACATACTCCCTGTGGAGGATACTCATTTCAGCCGTTCGTATAAGCAATCTCATTCTTTTGGTCACTATCCACAGCTCAGGACCATGGTTGAGCTTTGATTTACAGCTCATTTCTCTCTTTACTACAACATACAAGTGCAGCTTCCACATCACTACACACTGCACCAATCCATCTATCTATCTCCTGCTTTATTTACCTTTCACTAATGAATAAGACCCAAGAAACTTGAATGCCACCACTTGGGGCAGCAACTCCTCCCTGACCTGCAGTGGGTCAAAGATCACTTGCGGACTTGCCGATCTCATCTCGGCCACTTCGCACTCGGCTGCAAACCATCCCAGTGCAAGCTGAAGGTCAGTGTTTGATGATGTCATTAAAACCACATCATCCACAAAAAGCAGAGACAGAATCCAAAGGCCACCGAACCTGACACTCACAGTCCAATCCCCAGCTAAGGAAACTGATGCTATGCTGAATAGCATTTCCCAAAATAGCTTAAAATAAACAAATGCAAATGTTTATCCTTAATGATGGTTTCTTCTACTTACACAAATAATACTGAGCCCAACCAGCAGCATTCCTATGAGAGAGCACAGCCATCTAAGGGAAGAGACAGAGGTAAGAATAATAAAGAATAAACCAGTGATTGCTGAGGATGCTGCCAAAGATAATAACTTCCATTCAAATGCTTTTGACATATTTGGATTAAAACGTTATCACACATGCAAAGATATGACTAAGCTATGGAGTAGGCAGGATGCCAGAGGACAAACTAAAGTACAGTTATTTTACCAGGAATTTGGTAGAATTTACACACATTTAGTTTTAATTCATCCAACTTCAGTTTTAATTCATTTTAAAAGTTTTCAAATATTAAAGCTGGGTCTAGTAAATTTCCAGGTGTATACACAAACTGGTCCTTACTTCTCGACAGAAATCAATAACTTATGAGATCTGGAATGCAAATCTGGGAAACAATAAAACATAAAAAACAATCTGTCATCTGTGCCCACTGTCATCCTGTAAATCGCTGACTAATCACTGTTTAGCCGTCCACCAGGAAATAGCCAGTCAGATGCTGTTGTCTTTCTTGCTCATCTCTGACCCTACCATGCACAAATCTGCAGTCAGAGTGCATGCGGAAGGGGAGTGCCTTTGGAAGAGCCTCCAAGGGCAGGGCAGGGTTTATCGGGAGCCCCGACGAGATGTTCCAGCTTACCAACCGCAGCATTAACTATACTATTTATTACACTAAAAACACTACTAGTGGTGCTAAATGATTCTAAACAACACAAGGTGAACTTTAGGTTTTTAAAAAATATTATTTACCCATGTAACCTACATGTAAATGCCCAAAGGTATGTGCAAACCTGACATCACACCCATGTCTTATTCCCCAAACTGTTGCTACAAATTTGAAAACACAAAATTGTCTTGAA
>JAQMYF010000023.1:51667526-51681443 GCA_030014195.1 Neosilurus mollespiculum
GGCATAATGCCCCCGACAACATAGCTCCCAGGATCATTAGGACACGCAAACCCCTCCACCACGATAAGGTGGCGATTGGAGGAGGGGTGAATTTAAATTAAATAATAGTATTGTTTACTATTAATACTATTAAATAATAGTATTGAATTAAATAATAGAAAATGAATTAAATAATAGTAATTTTATGGGTAAAATTAATACCAAAAGAAAATAAAAACATGAAAGTTGTGTACAATGTATTTTTTATAATTGCACAATATAAATGCAATAAATTATTATTATAAGACAATAAGAAAAAATGGGCGGTGTGGTGGTGCAGTGGTTAGCACGTCCGCCCCACAGCAAGAAGGCCTAGGTTAGAATCCCGGGCTCGGGTGTTTTTTTGTGTGGAGTTTCCTGTGGGTACCCCGGTTTCTTCCCACAGTCCAAAACACTCCACGTGCACAATAGGCTCATTGACTATTCCACATTGCCCCTAAGTGTGAGTGTAAGTCTGAATGGTAGTGTGTGTTGGCCCTGCGATGGCCTGGTGAGCTGTCCAGGGTGTACCCCACCCTCGCTCAGGGTCAGCTGAGATGGGTGCCAGCCTCCCTGCGGTCCTAATTAGGATTAAGTGGTTTAGAAAATGATTGAATGAATAAATGATTGAATGAATTAATAAAAATTTCTAAAAAAAAGCACATGCACATATAAAACTGTGAATGTGGTGTTGTTAAGCACTGCTATTTTTTCCCCTTCATCCACTGTGGTCTTTTCTATGTCTGTGTTTTATATCTTAAATTCTTTATTGCACATTGCAAATATCCACATATTCTGTTTTGCCTTTCTGTCTTGTCAACACTGATCATATCCCTGCAGAATTGTGCGTGTGTGTGTGTGTGTGTGTGTGTGTGCGTGCGTGCGCATTCTCTACCTAACTGCCATTTTCTTGAACACATAGTTTCCATCATCCAGATTGGCAGGGCAGGTTCCAGCATTGCGATGGCCATGTTAGCGAAACAAATAGACCCTGAAAGATACACACACACACACACACACACACACAAAGAGTGAGACACATGTCTACTGAAGAACCATCCTTCTTTTGTCTTCCTCCCTTCCTCCTCTGCTTTATTTATTTCGCCACACATAATACCCAGTATTAGCCGGCCCTCGGCTCATGAGAGCTGCAATTCCAGTGTATGAGAGAGCATGTGACACAGATGTTTTTTTCTGCCACTTCACATTCTCTCTCTCTCTCTCTCTCTCTCTCTGACACACACACCACACACACACACACACACACACACACACACACACTCTCTTTTCTGCCTTATCCCAATCCCTCTGTCTCTATCAGTCTCACATACACACCAAATACACTTATCCATCCATCTTCCTTCAGTCACTCCGTGATGAGCCCTTTTATCATGATTTAACTCCCACACACTCCACTGAAATAATATCCTGCTTCAACCTTTCACATCTATTCACAATCACAATACGGGTTGTGTTAAAGCACATGACTAGGATTCAGATTTGTTATGCAGGGATTGTTACAATCCCTAATGGAACATAACCCAGAAAGAGACACACAAACACATGCACACACCACTTGTTCAGTAAGAAACAAAATCAGAATTCCTGTACAAATGTACACATCTCCTTTATGTAACTGTCATACAACATCAAAACAAGTGGTGGTGTGAGAGCTCATAGTTAATCAGCTTGAGCTGCATGGATGTTAGATCCCACCCATCAGTTCATTATTTATATAGCATATGACACATTCCAGATAAACTCTTATACATCTAATTTACATAAAATACACCCAACTTATTCCTGTATACCTCCATGTGTATATATATACAAGGACTTACAGTTGTGGTAAAACCAACAAGCTTAAAAATAAAAAAATTAAAAAATCAAACCCAGAAAATCAGGTGAACCACAGTTTTAGTCACATCTGGTGTATTTAGTGTAAATATGAAATATTGTAATAACCTTATGCTGGCGCCCACCTCTGCCGACTCTGGGAGAAGGCGGGGTACACCCTGGACAGCTTGCCTGGTCATCGCAGGGACAACACTCACACAACCATTCACACTCACACCTAGGGGTGATTTGGAACAGCCAATGAGCCTACTGTGCATGATTTTGGATTGTGAGAGGAAACTGGAGTACCCGGAGAAAACCCACGCAAGCACGGGGAGAACATGCAAACTCCACACAGAAATGCCCGAGCTGGGAATTGAACCCAGGCCTTCTTGCTGTGAGGACGTGCTAACCACTATGCCACCGTGCCGCACAGTTGTTATTATTGATGTTATTTTACTGACCTGCTGCAATGAGGATATAGGGATCTCTCATGAGGGTCATCAGGGATGTGCCCTTTTGAGTCTGAAAATAAAAGACAAAATGACACAATTATAAATATAAATTATTTACTATTATTACCTGCAAACAAATCTTTCTGATGCAAGGCAATAAAATTATTGCTCATAATCACACAGTTTATTTAAAATGTAATAAATTTTATTTACTTTATTTACCCCCCCAAAACACACACACACACACACACACACACACACCCCTGGAAATACTCTTTAGATAATATGCTTTAGACAACCAAAGATACACATCTCTCACTCCCAGTTTTTATGTATTTTACAGATTTATTTGATTTAATGTCAATAAGACAGCAGAATGTTCTGAATTTTATTTGGCACAAATTGTTTTATAAAACAATTTTATGCAAGATTAATTATTCACTCTGAAATAATTGTTCATAAACTGGCAAATTATTTAATTTAATTCAGGTTTCTCCATTCTCATTTATTTTTATTGCAAGTTTTATTACATAGCTAATGCTCTCGGAAATGCCACAGTGACAGCATCACCTGGCGACTGGAGATAATTACCCTGTGTGCCCTTATTGCTTATCTCTGGGCATGCGGCATTACATTTTCACTCCACCATTGTCTGCCACATGCTGTTAAAGTTTACACCATGCTAACAAAGGCCAATAGAGATTGAACTAATGGATTAGCCTAGAGTTCATCGTGCCCTTCATTCTTTTGTATGTCTCAGATCTTGATCTAGTCAAAAGGGCCATCTGTTGTCTCATGGTGCACTCAAATGTGGGAGATTAGTCATTAAAAAACAACATATTTTGAGAATATTGCTGGAAATCATAACAGGATGCCTCTCATTCTTGATGCTTCATATTTTTCTTTTGATTATAGAGTGCCTCAGGATCATAGTGACCATAGCATCATTTGTATATAGTGCATGGCTTGCATTGTGCCTCAGGGGGATGAAAGCACCTGTTAAAAAATACATACCAGATACAGAAGGATACTTCTCCCATACTTCCCAACTCTCAGTGTAATATTATGTTGGAGAACAAGAGGAGTTTTTTCTTTTTTTAAGTCACAATCATTGATTTAATGCTAAAGCATCATAAGACTAACATCCTACAAAACCATCTCATCCCGGACATTCTGTGTTTGAACTGCTGCCCTTAGGCAGACATTATAGGACATTAAGACAGAGAACAAACAGATTAAATAACGGTTTCTATGTCAGTGCCACAAATTCATTAAACAAAGCAAAAAACCTGAACTATAGATATAGAAACATGCAATACCTTCAATTTCACACAATGTACATCTGGGCTAGTCAACTGGTAGCCCAGGGGACAGGTTCGGCCCGTGAGGCAATTTATACCTTTTGTACCAATTTGTTTGTGTTGGCTACTCTATAATATATATATATATATATATATATATATATATATAGGACTTTTGAGGTTTCCCCACTATTGCTAACACAGTAGCCTTGTAACTTGGGAAAAAATGCCTCTTTCCACTTTAAAAAAATGACAAGTTGGCTGGGAGAACAGGTAGTTTAGCAGTGAATGAACAGAGAAGTATGTTTTTATATCTGCTCGAAGCCCGTGTGTCTGCTGTGCAGCAAGTGCATATCGTTATGTAAAGAATATAATTTGAGAAGGTATTTTGAGATAAACCCCATGATAACTTTGACACGACTATCCTACTGGGCTCTGATACTCGCCACCAGAAGGTTTTGGTGCTCATTATTCTCACACATGAACGCCATTAAAACTCATAATCGTACAGCCCTCACTCCACAGCATCTGCACCGCTGTCTGCATACACCTAACTTCACTGCTCCTACTAAATTGAAAAATTGTCATTTTTGTCATTAGATATTAAATGTTAGTCACTACATCAGTAAAGTAACAGTTATGTTCATCACATCAGTAATTGGGATTGATTTTTGAAGAGGTTATATATTACAGTTAAAGTATCATGTCTCTGTGTTGATATTCTTATTATCTTTTTCTTCTTATTATATTATTTAAAACTGAACTTGTTTGTCTTATTATTTACTTCTTCTTTTTCCTCTTTTTCTTATAGTCCTCTTTTCCATATTAATATAATTAAGTGCTTTACTTTTCTGTCTTGATATTCACTTAATTCTCATTCATTCATTTTCTGAAATCCTTAATCCTAATTAGTGGAGGCTGGTGCTCATCGCAGCCAAATCTGGGCGAGTACACCATGGACAGCTTGCCAGGCCATCACAGGGCAGAAACACACTGACGGCAATGCAGCCTACTCTTCGAAAGTCAACAATGGTTCTTTTACATGCCTCTTACCACAGATAGTGAGAGACATGGCTGGCCTATTATAACCCAGTTAGTTGCACTGGGGGGACAGCAGTGACAAGTTGGTGATAGTGGGGCTTGAACCCTGACCTTTGGATCAGTAAGCCAGCACCCTACCACCGGGTCACTTATTATGGTTATTATTATTATTATTATTATTATTATTATTATTACTACTACTACTACTATTATTATTATTATATAATTATAATTTGCCTTGATAAAATACTATTCTACTTCACTCATATGCTGTTACAGTTTTATTTAATACCATACTACACTCATGTTGTGTTTTTTGGGACTGTTATGTGAACCTAAGTGGATGTTGTCTGTTAGTCAAAATTCTAAATGTCTGTGATCTAGGTAGGGCAGTCATGTCTGGATTACTGATCCAAAGGTCATGGGTTCAAGTCCCAGTACCACCAATATGGCACTGGTGAGCAAGGCCTTTAACCCTCAGTTGTGTGTGTATATATATATAGGACATATGGCTCACCTGTAATTACTCAATGTGGTGTATATGTGGTGGCATTTGAATGTAGAATTGCCTTAGGCCTGTATGTATTGATACAATACAATGCACTAATTTTATTAGGCATTTACAAATAACATTTGTGCACTTCTATGTTAATTTACTGTATCTGTAGCTGTTAATGTTTTTAAGCCATATTTCTTAGGCCCCTTATTTGGGATTCTTTTCATGATCTGGTAACCATTCCAAATTAATTTAATAGCCCTGATGTATATGCTTTACAAGCTTGCTAAATCCTTGTGTATGTAATCTCATAATCTCCCTTTTAAACATGAATCATGCACATCCATTGACACATTAAACACCACTTAATCCTTATCTGGACACATGATTGACCTCATAATCAGGGTGTTAATAACAACTGATAACAACTAAAACAACGGTAATAATGCTCATTACATTACTCACCTCTGGTTCAACTTTAGAAGGCTGAAGCACAAACAGCTGCAGAGCTGATAAAAAAAAGAAAAATTACATGATATATAATAATATGAAGAAACACATTTCTGCTCTAAACAACAATTAAAGCTGCTGTTCACATGCTTAGAAAGGTTTTATATTTAGTGTGTAATTAGTGTATTCAATTTATTTAGAATTCCATACACTTAATGTTTTCTGGAAAAAAATGCAAGAAATGAACACAGATTTATTTATTCATTAAACATGGATTTATAATCACATTTTTATGTAGGCCTTGTGACATCTATTTATTTAAATAAACTTTATTATAAAAGGTAAATTCATTAACCACAAATTGCATTGCTAAACGTTAAATAATAATAATAATAATAATAATAATAATAATAATAATAATAATAATAATAATAATAATAATAAATGCTTAGTAAATAAAATATATTTATAAATAATGTGGAAAATACTCTGCAGTCATATCAATTCAATTCAGTTTATTTGTATAGCACTTTTTACCACTGGCGCAAAGCAGCTTTACGTAATAAAACAAATTTGATAAAGAATTTAAACATCTCCCCACAAACCCTACACATCCCCAATAAGCAAGCCCACGGTGACCATGGCAAGAAAGAACTCCTTCAGACGACACGAATCTAATCTTGAGGTAACAAAAGCATGAACAAGTTTTTCCGCACCATGCAGTCACATCATATTTCTTATTTTAATAATATTCCTGAGATAAAAGAAGGCTATCCGGGTAATACTATCCACGTGAGCTTCAAATGAAAGACTGGGGTCAATAATCACACCAAGATTCTTTACTGCTACACACGATGAAATTAAAACACCATCCAAAGTTACTATATCCTTAGAAACCTTATTTCTAGCTGCCTGTGATCTGAGTACAAGTACGTCTCTCCTATCATAATTTAATAAAAGTAAGATAGATGGTGTCAGACAGTAATAATAAAAACATATGAGGACCACACTGGATTGAGTTTACTCACCTCCATCCAGCACTGCAAGAACAGCCAGAATCAGAAAAGGAGCTGTTTTCCCCACAAAGTCATACATCACACTGCCAAATGGTGGGCCAACTGTAACACACACACAATTTTAAAGAGTCTTTTTTTTCATAACTTTAGGGACCAATACATAGACTTACATTTATTTCATAGGGACTTACTCTAACCATAACTACTTGCCTAACTCTAATCAAAGGTATGACTTCAGCTTTAAGACCTTCCTTTTTGTCCACATAATACACCTGTGTAAACATCACAACATGATGAACACACACACAGAAAATGTTAAGAAATACAAACCAAGTACTCCCATTGCAAGTCCTCCCAGTGCTATGCCAATTGCATTTCCTCTCTCCTCATCATCTGTGTACACACTTGCCAGCATTCCCATACCTGTGAATACACACACACACACACACACACACACACACACACACACACACACACCCCACAGCAGTAACAGCAGCAGTTATGCATATAGCATATAGTTATGTATTGTTATGTGTCACATATGTCCCAATAGTGATGGGAATCACCAGGGACCACTCGATATGATATTATCATGATACCTATGTGCCAATTCGTATACTAATAATATGATTTTATAAATATCCTGATTTGATATTACAATTTTTCTGCTATTTGTTACAACTTTAAAACCGTGAACCATGTAAAAGAATGTTGAGTCACACCCCTAAAGTTTTAAGTCTTGAAAGATTTATTCAAAAGCTGCACACCTGAATTGAATGAGTAATTCAATGCAGCCTTTTTTGGACTTTGAGGAACATTTTTCTCCTCAAAAACTGAGAGCAGCATTTAAACAGCACAAAATGACTTCAAATTTAATAAATAAAAAATGTATTTTGGAGTCAGTCTGACGATGCATAGATCACCACATTAAAGAATCATGATACATCATTGAAAATTTTCAGAACTGCAAATCAAAGGCACGGGACACATTTCAGATATTATTACACTCCATGTAGCATTAATAAATGTTATTATGTTGTGTCAAATCTTAGTGTGATGAGTATGTGTGATTTTCTCCCTGAAATATTTTGTTTGCTGAAATATTATACAGTATTTAAATATATTATTAACCAGAAGGTGACAGTAGTTATTTTAGAAAGTCCTTTATACAATGTACAAATATGAATAATCCAGTGTATATTAAGGTTTTAGATAAAAATGGTCATGTACCTGCCACAGAAGAGCAAGAAGAGCCAACTCCCTGCAAGGACCTGGCCAGAAACAGCAGCGCATAGCTCGAGGAGAACGCAAACACTAAACGATGATAATTCAGACAGATATAAGGTGTCACAACAGGAGCTTATCCTTGAGCACAGTGTGTGATATATAAATGGATGACAAATAAAAGGAAAAACAACATAATGTGTGTTAGTACAGTCTTAGGCCAAAATGAGTAGCTACAACTTAACAGGATCTATTTCTGAATATGAGAATTTCTAAGTTCCATCCAAAATCCATAGGCCAAAAAATGACTTCAGATATTTTTTTACTTTTACTCATTGTTAGCCATAGTGAGCCCTCGTGTCCTTTGCATGGAAACAGAATCATCTTGAGACAGATCACACTCATCAAGGATAAGGAAAAATCCATGTTTTTTTTAATTTTGTCATTCATCTATATGCTGGTAATGTATTTATACTGCATATGTAATGTGGTCTTTATCAGATGACATTCAGGTTATTATATTTATATTATAAAATATAGTATTTTATTATTACACAAGTGTTTATTTAGAGACAGTGATAGATCAAGTGGTAACCACTCACTGATTGTTGAGAGGAACATGATGCAGAATCCAGCGAACATGGGAATCTGATAGCCTATTCTGCAAAAGCAAGAGGTGTTACACTGTTCATGTCACTGATCTTAAGAATGTTATTTTCAGCGCAATTCAACACCTAAACAGTATAATAACATCGCAACTGAATAGGATACATATATTCAAAAGCATATGTAAAAAAAAAACAAACAAACAAAAAAAAAACCCTGAGATTGAAAATACTTTGAAAAGACATGTAGCTAGTGAGCTTCATATAAGTCACAACTGCACTGACTTTGGGCAAGAGGAGGGGCTCACCTTAAACAAGTCATGAGTCTACGGTAGGACTAACACAGACAAAAAATAATAATTTACACTCACTCTCTCACCTGTGGGTAATTTAGAGTAGCCAGTTTACCTAATGTGCATGTTTTTGGACTGTTCGGAAAAAAAACAAAAACAACATGGAGCACTCAGAGGAAACCCACACATGCACAGAATATGCAAAGTCCTTGACTGAGATTAGAACCCTGAACTTTCTCACTACCATCTCACTGCTAACCACTCAACAACCATGCTGCCCTGTTTACCTCCACATGGTGGTAAATATGCTCTAATGTCTGAGTGCAATGTGTAAATATTTATAATATGCTTTAATTTGTCTCTCTCAAATATTGTGTTTCAAAATTTGGTTTTGAGGTGTTTTTTAATTTCTCTACTGCATTCCTTCTCTACAGGTAAGGTAAGATTCTGACTTTATAATACTGTCTACATGACAGCTGGACCTGGTTGTTGCCACTAATATTTTTAAGCATCAGGATTCTTAGCTGCTCTGTAGTGTTGTTAAGGTTCCTACCTAGCAGTAGTTTCGGTCTCCCTTAAGGTGTGAAGTGGGGGCATAACCCAGGAAATATATATTGACGTACTTAAACTCTTACACCACTTCTGACCAAACCTTTCTCTGTTGTCTCATCTCTTAGACCCGAAGAGCTTATCCACAAGCCAGAGGTCAAACTATCAGCAACCTTATCTACCTCCCACTGTTGTCCCAATCTCAAATAGGGGTGGCGGGTGGTCACTGAACTTGCCAATCTGCAGTTTAAAAAAAAAAAAAAAAAGGCTTCTTTCATCTTTGCCAATGCTTCTCAACACTGTCTTGACTTTCTGGCACTAACTGAGACTTTGATTACCCCACACAACTCGGCTACACCAGCATCTTTTTCCTTCACTTATGCTTTCTCTCATACTCCATGAGTAACTGGGAGAGGTGGCGGTACAGGTCTGCTGTTGTCTCAGAGTTGGTGCATCACACCACTCTCTGTCTCATCTTGCCCTATCGTCCTTTGAATTTCATGCAGTAGCAGTTTCCTCTCTAATCAACCTCATCATCACTGTCATCTTCTGCCTCCTAGGACACTTTTTGGAAGAAATGTACACACTCCCCAGTCTTCTTCCCTAGTGTCAACACCCTTCTCCCCCTCCTGGGCGACATCAATCCCCCTTGACAAGCTCCAGTCCTATTGCCTTCTCCCTCTTCTCCATTCTTTCTCTCTAATGTTCAACAACTGCTCTCAAACACACAAAGAAAGGAATCTTCTGGATCTAGTCCTCAGCCATCCCTCCCCAGTTACAGGCATTACTGCTACCCCACTTTACATCTGATTGCCACTTGGTATCCTTTATCATCACCCTACCTATTCTACCTAAAACCAGCTTTCTGTATTCTCCCTCTACTCTGCAAAACCTCCAATCATGATTTCCTTTATCTATTGCTTCCTGCACCCTATCATACCTTCCAGACCCTATCTCCTTTTCTTCCCTGCCATTGGAGCCTGCTACTGATTCTCATCTCTCTTCACTTTCTGTGTCTATGGATCTCCTTTTCCCACTATCTACCAAACCCAGGAAAACTTCTTGCCATTCTCTTTGGTTCTCAGATGTGTTGTGTAGAAGTCATAAAGAAGTAAGAGTAGCAGAGAGAAAGTAGAAGAAATCACAGCTCAACACAGACCTGGCTTCTTACCATGCTCTCTTTTCCACATTGTCATCTAATATGACTTCTAATAAGACAGCCTTCTACAAGAAAAGGTGGATATCACTGCAGAAAATCCTCACAAACTCCACAACACATTTTCATCTTGACTTAACCCACCAGCTGATATCCATCCTCCTTGAGTGCCAAAGACTTTGCAAACTTTTTTGATGAGAAGACTGCTCAAATATAATTGATAATATAGATAATACATTGCACAAACTCATATTGATAATCTTTCTCAGTTATGTCAATTTCTCCTTTTTCACATCAGAAAGTTTTGCCCATTTCTTTTCACTAAGGCCACTTGTTTCTTTCCACAAATTCATCCATTACTAACTAATCCAACTAATCCAACTAATTAGGGTTGCAGGGAGGCCTGCGCCCATCTCAGCCAACTCTGGACGAGGGCAAAGTACACCCTGGACAGCTTGCCAGGCCATCGCAGGTCAGAAACACACCGACGGCTATGCAGCTTGCTCTTGATGAAAATCAGCAATGGTTCTTTTACATGCCTCTCAAAATAGACAGTGAGAGACATGGCCGGCCTTTGATAACCCAGTTAGCTGCAATGGGGGGCTAGCTATTCATTCCCTTGTAATCTCAAGACTGGACTTCTGAAATCACTCCTGGCAGGCCTGACTCTGAGTGCCATTTGACCTCTGCAACTGATCCAGAATGCAGCTGCATGATTAATTTTTAATATCTCAATGCATGATTTAAATTTTCAATTTCTCCCACACCACAACTATGCTCTCTTAATTGGCTTCCTGTAGCTGCTTGCTTCAGATTTAAAATGGGCCGGCACCCTCCTACATTAAAGCACTTATCTCACCCACACTGCACTATGCTCTCTCCATTTCTCCAGCCCTACTCGACTGATCTATCAATGTACAAGTAATAATTGCATCAAAATTCTTCTCTGTTTTGGTGCCTAGGTGGTGTTATGAACTTCCCCTAGATGTCCGGTCAGCTGAGTCACTTGGTGTCACCAAACAACGAGTGAGAACTTGCCTGTACAAGAAGTACTTGGATTGGCACTATCTATCCTTATGTTTATTTATTAAAAAAACAAACAAACACAAAAATCAGCCAACAGAATTTTTTTGACTAAGGGTATACTTGTGCTATTGAATTAGTATCAGAATGTATTCACTGCTACTGGGGATGGAAAGCACCTAAATTGCTATGTTTAAGTGTCAATATATCTGCCAAATTCCATAAATGTAATATAAATGTTCTGCACACAAAAACACTACTTAGGGTTAGCATCAGCATTAATCAGTTCTTTTATTGAGCTCTAAAGTATCATGTAATTTAAAATGTTGGTAAAGGCAGAAAAACAAGTTATTGTACCACTACCACTGTTACAGCTTGTTATTGCCTGTTTGCATTAAAATTCATGTGGGATATATGAAGCTTATTAGATCTTTAAAAGACTATCTATCAAAGAAAAAAGACTATGTCTATCCAACACAAAATGCACATGTTCTTTTAATAGTTAAAGAAATTCTTCAAATGACGTTGTCATCAGAACTTTCTGAAAACCAATGAGGCACAATGTTTTATTTATTTTTATTTCTTTCTTTTTGTTTAATAGAGAAATGAGGCCAGAAGCTTTTAAAGTTAATTGTAGGTAAAGTGACTGAAACTAGGAACTTGAGGTGACTTCCAACAATTTGTTGCAGAGATTTTTTTTTCAAATAAATAAACAAGAATAAATAACAAGAACTTTTTAGAAGTAATTGTTTATTTCACTTTTCTGAGGCGTTTTCTGAGGTTTTGGGGAAAAAAAAAAAAAAGTCGTGTCCCGTTTGTAGGGTGCTGGCTTACTGATCTGAAGGCTGGATTCAAGCTCCACTATCACCAAGTTGTCACTGCTTTTCCCCCAGTGCAGCTAACTGGGTTATCAAAGGCCAGCCATGTCTCACTTTCTGTGGTGAGAGGCATGTAAAAGAACCATTGTTGTCTTTTGAAAAGAGTAGGCCATTGGGTTGCCGTCAGCGTGTTTCTACCCTGCAATGGCCTGGTGAGCTGTCCAGGGTGTACTATGCCCTTGCCCAGAGTCAGCTGTGATGGGTGCCTAATTAGGATTAAGTGGTTCAGAAAATGAATGAATGAAAAAAATTAAAATTACATGTGGCACCAATTTTTGGTTGTGGGGTCTGATGAGAAACCGGGATTTTTTTGTATCCAGCCTTCACATGTATGCGTATCCATTAATTCAACTTGTAATAGAAAATTAAATTTTCACAAAACTAACGTTTGTACTTTGCTTGTAACTTTTATAATTGCTGTTGAAATCGTTTTCAACAGCAATTATAACTATGCAATAAATATTTTCTTTGTACCACAAAATTTATATCAGTTCTCATTATCATTCATTTTTTTATTTGGCAAATTGTTTATTCCTACTGGGGTCACAGGAAGGTTGGAGCCTATCTTGGCCTTCTCTGGCTAAGGGTGGGAAACAACCTGACCAGCTTATTACTACATTGCAGGGCCAACACACACACACACACACACACACACACACACACAAAATCATTAACACTCACAACCAATTAGCCTAATGTCTTTGGACTGTGGAAAGAAACCAAAGTGCTTGAAGAAAATGCACACAAGCAGAGGAAGAGCATGCAAATGCCCTCACTGTGCCCAGGACTCGAACCCAGAACCTCTTTGCTATGAGGCACACATGCCACTGTGCTGCCAGTTTTTATTTTCAGTCATCATAATTATTATCCATCATTCTGCTGTCTGGTCTTTCTGTTTCTTAAAATATCCACATGCTAATAAAACGATTCTGATGATCAGGAAATGACATCAGGGTTAATGAATAGCTAGTTAAATGTGACATAATTCATCTGTCATATTTTTGTACAAAACATGCACCAGAAAGCAGAGATCAAATAGATCACATAGAGCAGAACAAGGCAAAAACAACAACAACAAAAAAGTATGTGAAAATATAAACCTGTTGCACACAAAGTGTCAGTTCACTTTTTGTAATCAAAATATATTTTCACATAAATATTCTCAGATTTAATTACTATAAAAATGAATTTGCTACTGACACTTCCCTCTCTTCACTCTCTGCATCCATGGATCAACTCTGCCCGCTATCTACAAAATCCAAGAAGACTTCTTGGCTTGGCTCTCGGAGGTGCTGTGAAGCAATTGTAGACAACTCAGAGCAGCTGAGAGAAAGTGGAATAAATCTCATCTTGAATCAGATCTGGCTTCCTACCATGATCTACTATTCACATTTTCATCTGATGTGACTTCTGCTCTCGATCATATCGATTTCTCCTCTTTAGCATCCAAAGAATTCATCCATTTCTTTCCACTAAGGCCATACTTGCTCACTCCCTTATCATCTCAAGACTAGACTACTGCAACTCACTCCTGGCAGGTCTACCTTTGAGTGCAATTCGACCTCTGCAACTGATC
>JAQMYF010000024.1:47238-59557 GCA_030014195.1 Neosilurus mollespiculum
ACCTCAACTACTGTCAAAGTAAAACTAAGGGCAACTACGGGCACTACAGCCAAACCGCGACTATGGGCAAATGACAATTACAGGCAAACCGCAACTACGGGCAAATGAAAACTACGGGCAAAGAGCAACTAAGGGCAACTACGAGCACTACAGGCAAACAGCAACTATGGGCAAACCGCAACTACAGGCAAAGCGCAACTAAGGGCAACTACGAGCACTACCGCCAAACCGCAACTATGGGCAAATGACAACTACAGGCAAACCGCAACTACGGGCAAATGAAAACTACGGGCAAAGAGCAACTTAGGGCAACTACGGGCACTACAGGCAAACCGCAACTACGGGCAAACGGCACTACGGGCAAACCACAACTACGGACAAACCGCAACTAAGGGCAAACCATGACTACGGGCAAACCACCAGCACTACGGGCAAACCGCAGCTAAAGGCAAACCGCAATTATGGGCAAACCACAACTACGGGCAAACAGCACTACAGGCAAATGTCAACTACGGGCAAACAGCAACTACGGGCAAACCACAACTACGGGTAAACCGCAACCACAGGCAAACGGCACTACAGGCAACCCACAACTACGGGGCAAATGACAACTATGGGCAAACCGCAACTACGGGCACTATGGGCAAACCACACCTACGGACAAACTGCAACTACGGGCACTACGGGCAAACCGCAACTACGAGCAAATGATAACTACGGGCAAACCACAACTACAGGCCCTTAGGGCCAGATCTACTAAGATCGCAATCTAGAATTTTGCATGTGGGGTGGAACCGCGGTTTGCGGGTGATTTACTAAGAGTGATTGCGTAAATCACAACAAGTGCAAACGTGTTGGAGACACACCTATTTAAATGAGGGTTTTGCATTTTGTTTTGCACCATGGCGAGTTTAGCGCACAAAATGAATTTCGACCTTACAGAATTCGAGGTGTTGGTAGATGAAGCCAATAAACACCTAAATGATCTACAGCAAAGAAATCTGACGATCAAACAAAGGAACGCTATATGGGAGAAAATCTGAAATCTGAAAAAGTAAATGCTGTTGGTAAAACAATGCAAACAGTGGATGAAGAGTGAAAAGAAGACATCAGGACCTCAGAAGAAGAACAAAAGAAAAATTGGCATATAATAAAACATTGGCCAATAAAAGTAACACTTTTTTTCTGAGAAGATATTCATTTAATAAATGAAAAATTAATTAACCTCCTGTGGCAACATTTTAGTCTTTCAAGTCAAATCCCCAGCAAAAACTTTTTTATATATGTATATGTGTGTATAACTTCATCAGAAGTTCAGCCACCTCCCTCAAATCCGCCCAAGGCACAGGAGATGCGCGCGGCCATATTGTTGGCGGTCAGGTGCGACACTCAGGCCATTGCCACGCACTGCAGACAGATGATCAGCGCAGTATCTGCCCTGATGATGGCCGTTAATTATGTGGCAAGAGGACTACAGGCAACGACGGCGCTCCATCCAGGTGTCGAAGCGGTCCGACCAAGTCCTTCAGTGACAGCTCGGCACCTGCACAGAAGGAAACAAGCACTACACCTTTTAAAGAAAAGAGGGAAATAAAACACACAATTGTCAGGTTTTCTTACACTGCTGTGAAAAATGCGTTCTCTGCGTCTTCTTTCATCGTTTTGATCTACTTCTCGCCACAATAACCGCAGCCTTGTGTGCGCAATTACGCATCCAAACTGTCTGTCCCTCCCTTTGAGATGTGTTAAATATACACGCAGTTTGTACTGCCAAATTTGCTTTCAGGTTTGATTAATCGCTTTGCATGTGCTAAAATAATATATTTATATTTTCTCCTCCCAGCACACGCACAATTGGGGAAAACGTATTAACTGGATGCAGACGTGTGATTTGGCACCTTTGCAAGATGCAATCCTTAGTGCGCACTGTTAGTAAATCAGTTTGTTCATTTTTTTGTGTGTGTAATGAGTTTGCACACAGTTTTAAACATGCAAACCTTTAGTAAATCCGGCCTATGCTGCAAGAAATGAGAGCAGCACCTTCCTGAGTGGGATGGATTCCATCGGTATCGGGCCAGGTTTACCCTCAAAAGTAGACCAATTAACTATAAAGCCCACTTCGTTTTCGGCTTGGACCTGGACCCTACCTTTCCTCCATCATCACACTGAACATGGGCTCCCCACAAGGCTGTGTGCTGAGCCCTCTGCTATATGCACTTTGCAGACTGTACTCCATCCCAACCCCACCACCAAGTTTGCGTACTAGTGGTCATCACTGATGGAGAAGAGACAGCTTGCTGGGACGTGTGTGTGATGCACAGTCTGAACAGCTGTTGACAGGAGGGCCCTTCAGCAAGTAATAAACTCAGTAGGAAAAATTATTGGCTGCTCCCTGCCCTCCCAGGATGTTATAGCCAGGTCACTGCCTTGCCAGGATGTTAAACCAAGAAATAATAACCCCTATCATCCAGCCCATCAAATATTAGATCTTCTGCCCTCTGAACAGCACTACAGGTTAAGCAAATCTCACTCTTCCAAATTCACAAATATCCTCTTCTCCATATCCAGTTGTGGAAGATTAACAAATAATGAGTATTTTTTTTATGGAAAAATAAAACAGGCCAGAAGATATTTTGGAAAATGCTGAACACCAAGATGTATATTGATTTAAATTTCAGATCAAACATTTAAATATTTATATGGCTTAATTTTATCATAGAAGAAGATTATGTAGTGTGTGAATTTATCCATTTCCAGTTTTGTTCCCCAACACTTTGCTGCAGTAACAAGCTTTGACAAGCAACTGATGGTACAACCCTCATAAGTGATAATTTTTAATATTGCTGATTTTCTCACCAGTGATTTGTTCTTAGCTCCATTAAAAGCTTTTTCTTTTTCAGTTTGGGTTTCTCCAATTGTTGCAGAATGTCTGATGAGCACATATGGGGAATTAAAGTTTGGCAAGCATTCCCATGAAGGTCGGTGCAAACACTTCAAGGACAGACTGGAAAGTTCTCTCTGTGCATTGAACTTAAACACTGGCACATGAGAAGAAGCTGCTAAAGTTCACCCTACTTGGTGCAGACTAATAAGTCGGGGAGCTATGCAAATGAAATGATATGCAAAGTAACTGCAGAGGAAAATAGACATTTTTGCAAAGAGTGTGCAACTAGTGCTCCCCATCTGCAAATCAGCTGCTCTGACTTCACCAACTTGCGACAGACTGTTCTGTGCTGCTATAGGCCACATCAGCCATTTGCACAAGTACAGCAGATGAAAACAAGGGTGCTAGTGCTCATTATCGATTGCAATGGACACATGAAAAAGATATCATGGATAGAGATTTCACCACTACAGCAATCTGTATTGAGAGACAAAACATTTACACGTGAAGCAGTGGTCAAGCTTCAAACACCTGTTTTTTTCTCTAGACTCCCAAATATCTACAACTGTCTATTAGTTAAGTTTCATACATTATAAGCCCAATAGGGTGCCAATATTTCAATCGTACCATTACACAGATTTCACAAGTGTGAAGTTTGGAAAAGCTGAGCCTGTTCATGTGTCTAGTCTGACAGCAGGGTTGGTTATTAGTGAGCCATCACTGCCATGCCTCGGTTCCCTGTTGACCTCATTAGAGATACATGTCCCCTGATATATACTGTAATTCTAGATTGGCCACCTTCTATTCACATTTGTGGCGATATGCACACAGCACTGCCATTACTTTGCCTGGAAACTGTAATGTGTTTAGGCTTATATCAACAGACAGGGAAGTACAATGCAGCAGAAAATAGAAATTATTCCCAGAAAGATTAAAAAAGAAAGAAAGAAAGAAAGAATTGACGTCATCAGGGAAGGGAGCTGCATATGTTGACCAAGAAGATTTTCATGTTAATGATTTATAACCTTAATATTTTACTATAAGAACAGGAGTGGAGGATATCTGTGTTGTGGAAGGATCGCTATGTGTCAGATAAACTTTTCTTCTGTGACATTAACATTCATAACTCCACTGTATAACCTCTCTGTCTGTGGCAGTACGTTTTCCATACACTGGACATGCACACAGCACATAATGTCTCTTTGCTCTTCTCTCATTTGCAAGCTGAAGTGTCCCAAGGCACTAGATGAAGCACGAAGCACAAATAAATGCTGGAAAGTCATCACTTACATTTATTCATTAATTTGCTGAACCGCTTAATCCTATTAGGGTCTCGGGGAGGATGAAATTTGCATTGAAATATTCATTCATTAATTTTCTGAACTTCTTAATTTTAATTAAGGTCGCAGGGAGGCTGGCGCCCATCTCAGCCGACTCTGGGCGAGAGCAGAGTACACCCAGGACAGCTTGCCAGGCCATCGCAGGACAGAAACATGCACTGGGGGAAAGCAGTGACTGCTGATAGTGGGGCTTGAACCCCTGACCTTGGGATCAGGTATCCAGCACCCTACCACCGGACCACCACTTCAATTTATTATGCATGATTTGCCAAGCTATTAGAACAGGAACCAAATGAACAAAGCAATCTATTTGGCTAATTTTAGGCACATGGCCTCGAAAAATATACTCTATTACAAAATATATCTGTACATTCTACAAGGCAATGCCACAATCTGAACGGTCTGTTATTACAGAATTATATAAATCATTATTTTGAGTGAATAATGCTTGAATAAAAATGACGGCCAATCACAGTTTGTCTCAGGCACTTGAGCAGACAGCATCATCATTATCATGCTTTAAAATGGACAGAGAAACCCTAAAAATCTTGTTTTAGTATTTTTCTTCTTGTTTTTCCTTGCAGTATATGATAACATTTTAAATTGCTGTATAAACACATTTTTACTGAGTCGGATTGCTGTGTCCATGTAGAATAAAGGCTAATCTCTAAAAGGTCTCTTTTTTGTATTCCCTTGTAGTTTACACAAAAAAATTTTAATAAGTGTGTGAACACACCTTTACAGAGTTAGTTTTCACATGTGCCCCTGTTGTACAGCTCACCCGAACAGTCTTTGTCATGGTTAAAATATGTAAAAATAAACTATAAAAATCTAGTTCTATCTTTTTGTGTTTCCACACCAAACCTCTGAAAAGGTTTTAAAGAGACGCGGTTACACAGCTCATAGACCCCAGTCTGCATGTGCTTGAAGCTCACTTGAGTCCATCATGATTAAAAAATTTAATTTAACCATAAAAATCTCATTTCCGTATGCTTTTTTGCTTAGGTGGCTTTGTAATATATACTATAACAAATTTGCACCTCATGCTGGGTGGATGTAGCTAAAATTAATCTACACACACACACACACACACACACACACACACACACACGCACACATTAAATATATTGATTTGTGCACCGCATAGAGCCAGAACTCCTCCCAAGGTCTTTGTGAGTTGTGTATCTTTATTATTTCACTCATCTTTTTCGAAAAAATTGGGAGACACATTGGAATACCCACTGTTTGTCAGAAATACTCTATCTTACTGATGTTAGGATTCTGTGATCATAAGGTTTAGCTCTAAAATAGCAGTCACACATGTTTTATTTTTTTATTTTTTTATTTTTTTTGAGGGGGGAAAAAAAAGGTTTTGTCATTGATCTGTAAAGAAATAACAATTTAACCTAATATAAAATAATTTTAATTTGCTGGTTTTTGAATGTTGTTTCCATAAAGGTACTACCATGTGTGTTCTTTCCATATTTTTTCTGCTTTTTTTTGCGTGCTTAGATACAGTGGACAGCCAGTGACGTCAAGGCCCAGGCTCCTTCCCTCCCTGTCTCACACTTTCTTTCAAACACACACGCACACACACACACACACACTGACAAACACACATACACACACACACACACACACACACACACACACACACACAATTTTACACATAACTATAGAAAACCGATCACATATACCATTACAATTTTTTTGAGCTCCCTATGCGTCCCTCCTAAAGTGCCTGCCCAGAGAGGAGGCCCATATCACTCATATCTAAGTCTCCCTGCAAGTGTTAGAAGTTGAAAAATATACATATTCTGGACTCAATATTTAAGTGTACTATGTTTTGGACATAACAGTACATGCAAATGAAAAGAAAATATTAGGCTCGTAAATGCAAACTACATTGTGCAAAAGTCCATAACCTATCCCTGTTTTTCTTTCTTCCATGACTTTTGCAGGTTTGATTTTCTTTAATTTTAATGACTTTTCATGACATGGTGATGTTAACTATCAGTAATGATAATATCAGTATAATAATAATATTATAATAATAATAATAATAATAATAACAGTCATTTAGTTATGTGGTACACCTATTGTAATGCAGATCAGTGGGCGTGCTGTTCCATTCCAGGCATAGTAAGGCACCACTTTTGCATACGTTCAGTCACGTGATTGCCAATTTTGTAATATATATCAATGTACATGCCCATTTTGTCCAGTTTCCTCTTTCCCTTGCTGTGACACATTGCACAGGAGTATTTGCGAAATAACCACCCCATCAATTTCCTGCCCCACTACCCCAGCAAAGAAAGAGACACTCTATAAACTTCGGGAGACACACTCATCACTCCATGGCGCGTCTCAGAGCCCTAACAGACAAGACACCAAAGACTACCAAGCATGGCGAATACCGGGACTCAGTTGCTTTTCTTGGTTCATTTTATCAAGTTGGCTCTGTTTATTGATGTCACATAGGTCCAAGGTATGCTCATTTCATGTGTAGGCTACAAAAATCTAAGTAACATTCTTTCTTTTATTTATTTAATTAATAAATTTTTATGTATTCTCATTATTTACATGCATACAAAGGTTGGAACCCTTTCTGAAACTCTTCATTATAAGATTTTTTTTCACTGTAAACTTTTCTGCTAGAGGTTTATTTCTAAAAATAAATGTCTAGAACCCTAGCAGTGTCTTTGGTATTTCTTTCTCAAGAACTGTTAAACTTCTCTGTTACACTATGAATCTTTAACTTTCTTTGTTGAATGTTTTTTAGTTGTTGATAGTTCTCGCAGAGGTACACTACTGGGAAAGCAAAAAGGCTAAATCTAAAACCTCATCAGCTTTGTTGCTTCTCTCTTTTGAAGAATCTTCATAGATGGTTTCCATGTTGGAGTGTCCGCTGTAGAACTCCTTTAGAAAGCTCTGTATTGTAGATTTCTGTGGGTTCCATACAGTGGAACACTCACAGAACATAAACATGTTTAATGAAAAAACTATTTTTGTGTTCCCTCGGATTTTTTAAAGGCCTCTTCCTTTTTCAGGTGGAACCCATTTAGAATGCCAAGAATACTTAAATATACAAAAAGAAAAACATATATTTTTAGAAGTTATTCAGTATGTAGACTTTTTGGGTTCTAGATTAATTTAAATGAAGTGAAATGAAATGAAATTCAATTAAATTAAATTAAACCTTACCTTAAAGACCTTGACTGTCAACAAGTGTAGAAACAGAGTTTTTCTTAAAACATTAACGATGCTTAAATATTTGAAGCAATTTATTTATTTATTTATTTTAAAGTATTTTATTCAAATAAATGATTGTTTTCCCAGAGGTACACTTTTTGTCATCAAAAAGGTTGCAACCTGCTAAAATGCATTCAAGAGTTTGCATTAGCCTGTTTGAAAATAGTTGAGCTTAGAAAACCTCCTACGGGAGTGCGAAATCGAGAGAATGGGATGTATATGCTGTGGAAGGCAAGATAATGGCAAAAATAACCATATGCAGGTTTTAAACTAACAAAGCAGATATAAACCAATGAATTTCTGCAGATCTGCTACAATACTACATTACTTTTACATTTACTGGTGTCTGCTGTTTAACATTAAAATATGGTTAAGGGTAAATGACAAAAAACTTCTAAATGGGTGTTTCTTAGGCCAATAGTATCGAAGAGCATGAATATGGCATTTTTCAAAATGGCAGTGTTACAACCCAGTTTAGGTCGAGCCGTAACATACTAGTTAATAAAAGAAATCACGACCGCTGTTACGTTATGTTCTTTTATTTATTTAGTTAGTGGTCACTTCTTCAGAAGCCCACCAGGCAAAAATAATAAAACCCATCTAACTTTACACATTCAAACTAATTTCCCTACGCATTAAAGAAAAAACAAACATGAAAAGACCAAAAATGGGCCGCTTGTACGTGATGGCTTCTTTTCATTGTTATAAATTTCCTCATAATATGTTCATAATTTTTCAGGTTTTTCTGATCAATAAATAAATATTGCTTATAAAAGCAATTAAATATTGTTACAACTATTGAAGTTATGCAGTTTATTCAATTTATAGTCAATTCTGATCTTTATATTCTCTGATTTTTACCTTTATATCAAATATTACAAGTGTGATTAGTGCACAGAACATGCATAGATTACTGTGATGTTTATTTCTTTATAAGTTCATTCAAAATGGAAAATAATTCTTGTGAAATCCTTGAGTGCTTTCACGACAAAAGTATAATGCCATTGTAACTGAACTACTAACTACACAGCTGTCCTAAGGGAGTGAATGATGGCAGATGTGACCGAGACCTAGGCTATAATACCCACAGTGATATTGTTCGTAAAAACTTGTTCGATGAAGTTTACAAGAAGAAGAGATTTCATGTTATTTTTGCATTTGATAGCAAAACTTTGTACATAAGTTGTTATGAAAACGTTGTTACTATTAAAATATATGAATTCATATATGCACGTCAATTTTTACATTTCTACCACTCATACTATCACAGAAAATGCAGTCTCAGGTCCTTTTATCTGTTTCTTATCTGTGAAAAATGGGTCGATCCCAAAAATGAAACAATCAAAAACTTCCCTCCCCTAATATGGTATCTAGTCCAGTGCATTAATGCACATTTCCACGTTAACTGTTTCTTCAACATCACTCATGTCCCATGTTTCGCAGTTCAATGGTGCCCCTTGTGTAAGGATGTATAACTCACTTACATTTTTTTCATGAAGGTTTTAAAAGAGTGCTAAGATTGACTCTTGATCGTAAAGCTCTCTCTTCTTAATGACAGATGTTTAACTTTCATGTCGCCGATGGAAAACTTTACTTTTGTGACCAAAATGTAGCTGCGCGACTGGTGACCCAATGGCTTTGAAGATGCCTAAATAATTTTAGTCATTTATTTAATGGCACATTTATTCCCCTCAACAGTTTTTCCCAAGCAGGGCACTGCATCCGGTGTGTTCCTCGTAACATTGTCCTTCGATGCAGTTACAGCAATATAATTGTGTTACCAGTTGGGTGTGCAAAGAGCAGACATGGCACAGATGAAAACCTCTGTTGAAAATGGCTTCGAAATATGCAGGTATGGCCTGTGATGACTCAGGATGGTTTGCATAAATGATCTGTTGTAACATATCTCTTATGCACATTTCATTCATCCTGTCGCTGATTCCCAGGGTTCAGATCAATCCCACCTGCGGTCAAGGCAAACTTGGAGTTGTTACCTCATCCGCTGATCTTTCAAACAAGTTTAATGCCTACTGTTTCACAGGTAGCACTTGAAAATAATATGTGTGTGCATGTATACAGCTTGTTCTCAATAGGGACTGCAAAAAAAAAGTATTGACCCATATGGGTCATTCTCTGAAACTGCGTCAAATTTAATTATTCCCATTTTGACCTAATGTTTTCCAAAAACTCTAAAGAATTAAAAGAGCAGTCCCTGCCCAAAGCATACCACATGGACACATACATGTCAGACAAAATGTGAAATTTTTCTGCAAAATTGGTTGCAATGTATGGATGAAAATTGGGACATTTTTTAGTCACTTATGTTTCATGCCATACATCATCAAAGTATCAGCTCAAAGTGCAAATAGTTGGGCTTACAATAAAGATCTTGCATTAAAATTTATATCCAAAGTATAAATTCCTATGATTTTTTTACTTTGTGGACAAAGAATCGCACATCATTTCACAGTTCTGCATGTAACTAGTGGTGTCCATGCCAGTTACATATGGAATCGAGCCATTTTTCCTATGAGGGGTGAGGTTCCATGTTACAACGTTCACTGTACAATTGAGCTCCTCCTGACGTGTATTTCTTTCACATGTAGTCACACAGTAATTAATTTATTCACCAAAAACAAATGTTCCATACAGATTTATTCCTGTTTGTTACTAATAAAAGTGCAGTTATGTGCATTAAGTAGTTCTCTCAATGTCTTTGTAACAACGGTTCATGAATTTATGGTCAATATCGAGGGAAATAAGCTGGACTACATTGAAACGTGGGCATTGTGAATGTCACACTTTATGGTACCAGTTTCAGAGAATGACCCATTTAATGTGAAACCTGTAAGAAGTAATAATTATGGAGAAGCTTCTTGGCATCTTGATTGCTTCTCACCATACTAATTATTGACCTAAGGATTAATATATTCTGGCACTACAAACAAGCAAAGTAACTGGTTTTGGGTTCTAGATGGAACATTTATGAATATATAACCCAAAAATTTCCAAAAATATCAACATTATAATCCAGTTTGACAAGTATTATAGACATTAGATATGTTAATATCTTGAAACTGCACTTCATATGTACTGCTGTCATACAGGAGTGTGTCCAGATATTTAAGGTAAATAAGCCGTGCTTGTAACATGACGGCAAAGAAAATATTGTCAAGTGGCTCTTTTAGAGTTGTCCCCTTTCTTCCAGCTTTTGTACAATCTTGTTTTGACAATCTTCCATCTCCAGTGAAATTGTGTTTAAAACAGGGCAAAACTAGGAAACATTTAAACACCAATACAGCCAAAACTAATTTCCTTCTGGAAGTTCAGAGGAAATCAGTGGGCAGCGCTGGCATCCACTCAACCCTTACCAACTATGTGTGAGGTGTAATGACAATGGAATAATGACACAATGCTAAAGAAGCTCCCATGACCACGACACAGGAGTATACAAGCACCACCGTCACGACTACAGCTGTCACATCCGGAGTTCATCCGAAGCCAGAAAACATGACTCGCTCAGCATTGCCGGATGCTCTGCGGAATGATCTGCAGGATAATCTGAGGGATGAACTGTGGTCAAATTCCTCCAGCCTACCCACTTCTGTGTCTCCTATGAAAAATACACCTGATTTGCAGGCCTTTAGCAACACCAGCCCTACCAGCTAACTGAACCTAACTGAACAAACATTTCTTATTTTCATTTCTGCTTAGATTTATGTGGTGTTTATTCCAAAATATTGTAGTATTTTGTTAGTATGAGATATACCTGTGTTTATGAATTTTGCTGAGGTAGAGATGGGGTTTATATCTTTGTAAATAAGTAAAATTTTTGGCTGCCATATGGTTAACCCTAGAAATAATGGCACCCCTAGAAATATGAGGGGGGCAGTTGAATAAAAATAAAGATTATATAATGATTCCAGTTTCCTCTCAAGCAATAGGACAAACACCTCATCTTTATTATGGGTGCCAATACATTTGGAGTTGACTGAATACAACTGGCAGGGATTCTGCTTTAAGAGTTACAGACATCTCTCTCCAGACCTTTCTTTTCTTCCTTCCAAATAAAAACACTTTATTTATTACAATAACAATATAAACATTCATTTTTTTTCTTCTCTGCATACTTATGAGGTATTAATAAAGAATAATGAGTTATATATCTTTACATACATTATGTGCAGAATTGTATGAGTTCTGAGATTGTTGAAAGAAAAGGCCACTAGATGCAGCAGGAAAAACTCTTTCTGGGTGTCAGATGGTGGTTACAGCATACTAGCTACAAGGTTACATTGTTTTTAAGTTCTTAAGCTAAGATTTCATATGCACAGTATGCGAAATGCATTATGTAATGTATGCACGGTATACGGTATGAGTGATGCGTGCTTGCAAATTCCATATTTACGGAACCCCAGTCCAAGAGTAAATCTCTCTTTGCTGTGCTAAGTAATGTTAAGTTACTTTAGTAACTACTCAAAGTAATGCATGGTTTATGTAATATTTCATGAGCGACACTAATGCAGTTCAAAATTCATCAAAAAATCAGTACATGTTCTGATTGCTTTTGCTGCATCCGGATTAGCCATGCCATATACGCTTTTATGGAATCTGCCAGGCTTTGAAAAACCATTTAGATTTTTACATGCCTTCCGCAAGCCATATTTTGTATATGGAATCTTAGCTTTATAGTATCTCATACTTTCAATAAAATTGGGATCCAGGTTTTATACCTTCACTCTGCATTGCTACATAACAATAATATTCATCTTTATATGATATAATATGTATATGCATATATATATATATATATATATATATATATATCTATATATGTATATCT
>JAQMYF010000024.1:100182-117408 GCA_030014195.1 Neosilurus mollespiculum
GCTTTCAATCCAAAAAGCTTCATCAGTTAGAAATTCTGGTGGAAAGTTCCAGCCTTATATAGGCTGAGCAAAAACCCAAGTCAAGTGCAAATCAATGTCCCTCCCATCCATTCCATCGTTTGTTGGGGTCCTTTGTCCACTAGGGTTGTTTACCTGGTCTGCATATGGGGTCATTTGGTCACCTGAATAAAGGTGTGAAGTGGAGTGACACCTCTTAGAAGGAGATCCACAACTGCTCTGTAAGTGCTTGAAAGGTGAAACCTCAAACCGCCCCCTCGGTTTAGTGTGTGTGTGTGTGTGTGTGTGTGTGTGTGTGTGTGTATGTGTGTATGTGTATATGTGTGTGTGTGTATAAGAACTCGCACGGTGCTGAAAGTTGATCAAAACCCTTCTCACTTTTCCTGAAGTGGCTGATGAGAAAATAAATCTAATTTTGCTGGCCTAAAGTTTATTAATCATCACTTAACATGGCTGTCTGTTACCTGGTGTGAGTAATCTGTTCTGTACTAACAGTGATTAAAGGTGAAGCAGTTGAAAATTTAATCTTCTCTAATTTATTTTACACCTTGCTTTGTGAAGTTGTTTGCATACCTGTTTACAGTAATGCTACATGTTAATATGGAATGGCTCCAGTTCGGGTTGGATTCGTTGTTCGTGTTATTACTGTCACTCAAGGATATCCACGTGGAGCCATCTAGCAGTAGGGGCATCAAGTTCAGTAAGACCCTCCTGCCTGTTTGAAAGTCGTAGGGTAGGACACTCCTAGCATGAGCCGTGTTGTCTGCGTCAGCCCACAGTCGCAGGCGTTATCCTCACACGTGCCGATGGAATTGAGGTAGGTGTGTGGCTTTCCCCGTCCAGTGCGAGTGTGATTGAGCAGTACCCGGGCCTTGCAGCTTAACTGGTGGCCCCTAGGCATGGCAGAGGGGATCTCGATGAATGTGTGGAGCTGGATGTCTAGGGTTCTCCATTCTTCCCACCATGTATCCTTTACCCAGGATGCCGAGAGAAGCAGGTGTCTTGTAAAGTGTTACCTCAGAATATGTTGGGGGGGATGCGACATCGTCAGGAGGGTGAACCAGGCTGCCTCCCTCCTTGGCTTTCTTGGCTAGATTAAGCACTTGTTAATCCTGTTGCATAGATGGAGGAGGGATGCCAGAGACCACAGGCAGAATGGCCGTGGGGTGGACTTTAGTGTGCCTGAGATCAGACTGATCTCAGGGTTGAAGTGTGGATCTTCACAAGTTAAGGAGGCTACATTCTTTTTGAATATATTCACTTTCATATGTAAACATGTCATTTCACATTAAATATTTTTAGAGAAAAAAGGTATTCATATTCCAGCCTCTGATCTTTCACCAGTATTCTAAGATTAAATATTTAAAGTTCTGTAGAATTTGACACTTTAGTGGCAAAATTACAATACAAAAAGCAGGTTTCTTTAGATCTGTAGCATGTCCCAAAGTCTAGATCTAGAGATTCTAGAGACATTTGCTAATTAAAGACCTGCTGAAAATGCTGACCTGCATTACCTCTTAATGTTTCCTCTGAGACACTAGGACTACAGAAATCTCTAAAGTTAGGGCTCTGCAGCGGTCCGTACAAAGCACTAGGGTTGGCAGGATTTAGGCGACTGCAGTGCCGGGCTGTTTCTCACCTATTAGAAATGTACTGTGATCGGATATTCTGTTTGGAAACTGCATTGCTGTTTTAAGCCGTTTATCTTATGGTGGTACCTGGAAGTTTGTGAACATTCTGTATTTTTACATAAATGTAATTTTAAACACCAGATCTTCACAAGGGCACAGCAAGAAAGTCCTGGGTTTGATTCCCAGGCACTGGGTGTTTTTGTATGGAGTTTGCATGTTCTCCTCATGCTTGTGTGGGCTTCCTCCCATAGTCCAAAAACATGCACAGAAGGCTGTGTGTGTTTGTTTGCCCTGCGATGGCCTTGTGAGCTGTTCAGGGTGTACCCTGCCCTCACCCCGAGTTGGCTGAGATGGGTGCCAGCCTCCACGCCACCCTAATTAGGATTAGGTGGCTTAGAGAATGGTTAGGTGAATTTTCAAGTTCTGAAAGTAGATAAAGAGAACCGAATTGAACAAATCAGTCAAATTACACTTGATGTATTCATTGAGGAAAATGATTCTCTCTTCTCTGTGAGGGGTAAAAGTATTTCAGTATATCAGTGCTGATTTTACCCCTCCGTACAGAACGGATTCAACTCTGGGATGTTGGCGAGTTGAATTACATGAACTACTCAACATTTCTATTGGATTCTGGACAGGATTTAGACTTGGTCGTTCCAAACCTTAACATTCATTCTTCTTTAAACCATCTTTGGTAGAGACATTTAGGTCTTCAAGGTGGTTGTCTTGCTGCATGACCCACTTTCTCTTGAGATTTGGTTCAGACTGGCGTCCTGACTACTCCACACATTACTCTCGGAATGGTCTTTGTTGGGTGACTCCTGGAGAGGGTAACTGTAGTGTTGAATTTATCCCATTTATACTCAAGAGTTTGGATTCCACCAATCTACTGTCAGAGATGGGTCTGTAACCTTGATGAGCAGCAACTCTCTCAGGTCTGCACTAATCTCCTTTGTTCATGCCATGATGTACTTCCACAGACTGATCCTGGTTCTTTAAATAAAACCATGTTCTCACTTCATCCTTTTGGTTTTAAAACGTCAGTATCTAGTTTCACCTTCTACTGTTACTGTTGGTTCTCGAGGTTCACATTCTTCTGCCACCCAAAAATATGCAATCAGTTTCCTCAGTAAATAAATAGTGTAAATTTTTGTTTGTTTAATTACGTACTCTTTATTTATTTGTTAGACCTGTGTGTATATCTGAAGTATTAATCCAGAAACAGTTCTGATCGGATCACAAACTTTCCTGCAAAACTCCATGAGAGATGCGAGTGTTTGAAACACTCAGTATATTCTGAGAAAATTAACACTTTTATAGAATGTTCTCCACATCACTCTAATATAAACAGCTGTTTTTCAAAAGTTTATTTTCCACTGTAATGATGGTGGGGTTTAACTGTTTGGTCATGTGACTAAGTGTTGGGCACCGTTGCCTCGGTAGTTAAGACTCTGCGTTACTTATCAGAAGGTTGGGGGTTCAAGCCCCAGTACTACAAAGTTGGCAATGTTGAGCCCTGAGCGAAGCCCTTAACCTCAGTTGCTCAGTTGTGTGAATGAGAAACTGCATGCTGCTGTGGATAAGGGCATCTTCCAAACGTTGTAACTGTGCTAGTGCATGAGATGAGAAGCCTGTAGTGCACTGCACACCCTGCCTCGTCTCCCTGCATATTAACATGATTGACACGTGAATGCAGATGTCCTTTCTCCATTTAACCCCGCCCTGAAAAAGTGTTGGAGACATCCTGACACACACTCTCCTCGCCCACCATCATGTTAAAGCAGGCATTAAGTTTAATACGTTTACTGTTCTGTTTTTATTTATTTATTTTTTAAATTCTGGATTTTTCTTATTTATTACTTATTTTTCTTATTTCTCATCTTGTGTTTTTCTGTCTTCTATTTTTCTTTGGGTTTTTTTTTTCTTATGCAGTTTTAATATACAGTACCCTTACTGCAGTCTGTAATCTGATGTGACTGACCTTTTATTGTGTGTGTGTGTGTGTGTGTGTGTGTGTGTGTGTGTGTTACAGAAGGATGCAAACCCCCCAGCAGAGTGTAAACAGCAGTGATCACACTGCAATGTGACGGTGTAAATCCCCTTCTCTGGTCCTGCAGCCTTATGTTTTTGTATTTCTCTATTGGTAGATTAATCAATATTATTGACACACACACACACACACACACACACACACACACACACACACTTGGGTACAGCAGCTGTGGCTCACCTACCTGCAAACAGACACACACCACTCCTCATGCTGGAACATTCCAGAAACATGCCTCAGCACCAGCTAGGGGAACCTTCTCTCTGATTGGCTGAGTCCTGGTTTGTGGCAGGAAGTGATTATCTGGGATTTAGTTAGGATAGAGGTGTTCTGAATTCACTGATTGGCAGAATTCTGTCGGTCACTCCAGTTTAGTGTGAAATCGACTCTGCCCCTGCCTGGGACACTTTCATCCTGGGATTGTCTCAACATCCCCTTGTGTGGGAGGAGCTATGTGAGTGTCATGTGTGTGATGGAGAGAGCACTATGGGGAGATCAAGAAATCATTATTCTGTGATTGACTGAATCATGAGACTGACTTCCTGTCTCTTAAGTAAATAAATCCTGATGAGGGGGGAATCAAACATGTTGTTTGCACCTTAATCCTCCTCCTTTCTGTTTTTAAATCATGACTGATCTCCTGACACTTCCTGTTAAGATAGGTGTAGGGTAGGCTCTGCCCACATGGTTGCCTTATAGTGTGTGTGGTAGCAGTTCTGCCAGTCAGAATGTGATGGGCTGTGCCCCAGCCGCTTGATTTTTGTAGTAGCATTTTAATAGTTGGGTGACCAAGCAAAGCCCTGTTCTGATTGGCCAAGTCATCAATTGCTGTAAATAGCGAATAAGTCCCACCTACAGTGCTGTCCTTACTGTTAACTGTTCTGATTGGCAGAATATTGACTGCCTTTCATTCTGATATAGTATGGAAGTGTTTCTGCCCACAAACCCACCAGAATCCAGAACAATCTGTGTCATCTAGTGTGGGTTGTGTGTGTGTTTTTTTTTTTTTTAAACTGTTGTACTTTAGTGTTTGAGTTTTTTGTGCACGTTAAGTGTAGGATTCAAACTGAGCTTAACTTTCACTCAATTACCCACCCACAGTCAGCTGAACTCCACCCATAATGCAAACCTCGACCAATCAGCAGAAGAGTTGAGAGCGAGAGTGTGTGTCTGTGTGAGAGCGAGAGCATGGTTAGAAATGGCAATGCCCCCAGCGTTAGGTGTGTAAATTTCCCACAGTACCGTTTTGTGTGTGAGCTGCAGCTGTTGACAGTTCTCCATGTTACAGATGTACTAATGTACTCCAATGTGTACTCATCCAATAAACCGGTTCTATGTGCACCATGTTCTGTCTTTATCCTTTTAGTTCTTTTAATCCGTATTTATTATTTTATTCAAACATGTTCAGTGACTGGATCCGAACCCTGGGACCAGACAGGTAAAATATTTTATACTCAAGATTATTTCAGTGAACTTTGATCTTTATCAGAACTGTGTGATTGGTCAGAAGGTGATTCATCAGAATACTTCATTGATCCTGGAGGAAATTGTGTGCACACAGTTGCTCTATTCCAATTAGAGAATTAAGAGGAGTCCAAAGTGAGAAGTCACAAATATCTATATAAACAGACAGAATGAACACTGTTAGTAATATGTACGGAATTATAAATATAAAGAGAAGTTAAAATGTATAACAGTGGATGTTGTTCCTATATAGAGGAGTTGTACAGAATAATGGCCACAGGTAGGGATGATTTCCTGTGTGGTTCAGTGGTACATTTAGGTGGTATCAGTCTCACTGACCGTGCTCCTGTGACTGATCAGTAGGTTGTGAAGTGGGTGGGAGGTTTTTTTCAGTATCGTCCTCCTGAACATCCTGAGCAGTGGTCGGCAGATGTTGAACGGCTTTACCCGCCTCAAAAAACAAGAGACTTGTAAAGTGCGGTAGTTTTCTTAACCCAGTCCAGTTTATTGTCAATATAAACTCCAAGGTATTTGTAATCTTCCATTTCCACATTGATGCCCTGGATGGAAACCAGCCGCTTTGGTTTTGGATCTCTTAAAATCCACAATCAGTCCCTTGGTCTTTGTCACAGTTAGTTGCAGATGATTCTGCTCACTCCATGTGACGAAGGAATCCACAGCAGTCTTATATTCCGTATCATCACCTCCACTGATACATGCGACTATAGCAGAGTCATCAGAAAACTTCTGAAGATGGCCGGTCTCTGTGCAGTAGCTGAAGTCTGCTGTGAAGAGGAATTGGGAAGGACGGTCCCCTGTGCTGCAAATACACATACTGTGGTCTTCCAGTCATGTAGTCCACGATCCATGACACAAGAGAGGCATCCACCTGCATCAGCTTCTCACCCAGGAGGGTCGGCCTGAATGCACTGGAAAAAAGTAAAAAACAAAACCGTGACCCTCCTAGTGCTCGCTGGCTGGTCCAGCTGGGTGTAGACACGGTTAAGCAGGTAGATGATGGCATCCTCAACTCCGAGACAGGGCTGGTGAGTAAACTGAAGGGGGTCCAGAAGTGGTATAACCGTGGGTCAGAGCTGATCCAGGATGGGTCTCTTAAGAGTTTTTATATGTGAAGTCAGTGCCACGGGTCTGTAATCCTGGGAGGTGAGGGGTGCAGACGGACGGAGTGTTTACAGCTGCTTTAATGCAAGTAGAATAAAGCCAGTCCTTTCTGGAGTGAGTGAGACGGGGTCGAGTTGCTGTGGTGTAAGAGGAATAAAACACATGGATATTCTGTTCAAGGAAAACCATCGCTGTAATTCCACAGGATTATCTAAATAAAGTTTAGAATCCAGAAAGAGGAAAATGTAAAGAAATGACAATGTTTTGCAGATGAAGAGTTTTTACATTGAGCATTTTTTAATCATCATTCAGGATTTGACATTTGCATAAACCCTGTCTGTATCGATCTGTCTGTATAAATGGTACAAAGCAGTGCCCACTTTTAGCAACACTCGGTTTAGTCTGAGAAGTTTCCAGAACGCCATTAAATACTGAATTACTGCTACTAATGCAACCTCACACAAGATAAGCAAAAGGGTGCCTCGGTAAGTAGGCTGCCCTCTTCCGTACTTGTGTCCTCCAACAGCGACTGACCGTGAACTCAAGTGAGACGCAAATCACTAATTCTTGTGCTGAGGGGCTGGTCGGGATAGTCAGTGGGCTAACCTAAACCAGGACTGTTTTTAACCGCGGTTGTCTACCCTTCGATCTGCCACGATTTTGCGAAACCAGGATCGCCGGCTCGGTACAGGTGGTGCGGCCTCTTGCAGGGATGGCCATGTGTTGCGTGTCGCATGCCGCTGCTACTCCTCCAGCGATCTTTCATCCTTTCGATACTTTAAAAAGATGCAGATGAGTGGATTTGTTTTCCTGATTACTGAATCGACTCATCAGCAGGTGTTTCTCTCCAGCGGTGCATCAGTGCAGTGTATTTCCTTCTACAGTATTTACTGCTGGTTTAAGCTTGTGGGTTCGGTATTCGGATGGTGGGGACTGAGCGTGTAAGGATCTTCCTCTCTCTCCTGTGTGTGTGTGAGAGAGAGAGAGAGAGAGAGCGAGAGCCCTTAGTGAAATGTTTCTGTGCCTTTAGCTGCACGGCACCCGGGGGCGCGCGCGCGCAGCACTGAGCCCACTCTCTCACCCTCACACGCACATCGGCGCGTCTGTGGGCTGCTGGTGAGAGACAGAGCGACACTGCTGTGTTCCATTGATCGTGTGAGAGAGTGTGAGTGTGTGTGTGTGTGTGTGTGTGTGTGTGTGTATCTGCGCTCCGGTACCAGCAGTGTTGCGCATCCGCGTCCTCGCGCTCCAGGTGATGCAGCAGCAGCAGCAGGATCCGCGCGTGCTGAAGGAGGGCGTGCTGGAGAAGCGCAGTGACGGACTGCTGCAGATGTGGAAGCGGAAACACTGCACGCTCACGGAGGAAGCCGTGCTGCTGCACGCGCCCAGACACGCGAACCCGCACGCGCGCCCGGCGGGAAAGGGCAAAGAGCTGCACTTCTCGCACGTGAAGACTGTGGACTGCGTGGAGCGGAAGGGCAACCACGGCTACTTCACCATGGTGATGGCGGACGGGAGGGAGATCGACTTCCGGTGCCGGGCGGATGAAGGCTGGAGTGCAGAAATCACGCTGCAGATGGTGCAGTATAAAAACCGACAGGCCGTGCTCGCGGTGCGCTCCACGCGCCACAAACAGCAGCGGCTCGTCATCAGCAAACCGGAAACGGAGGTCACGGTACCGGCGGGGGAGAGCCGCGCGCACAGCGGTGAGTCTCTCTCTCTCTCTCTCTCTCTCTCTCTCTCTCTCTCTCTCTCACACACAGAGGTTTTACTCCTGAGCTTTTACATTTCCGGTAATTAACACTCATTCATTTACATTTTAATCATTTAATGACATTCTTCAGTGAACAGCTGCACGTGCACCTCCACTACACCTCTACACTACTATACAACTACACAACTACACAACCACACTATACAACTACACAACCACACACTACACAACTACACAATACAACTACACACTACACAACAATACATACTATTCAACTACACACCCACACTACACAAGTACACACTGCACAGCCACACTATACACTGTAGAATTATAAATTACACAACCACACTGTACAATTAAACACTATACAATTACACAAACAACCCACTTTACAACTATACAGAACTACACAATATGCAACTATACACAACCACTCTATACAACTACACACTATACAACTGCACACTACACAACCACACTGTACAACTATACACTACACAACCACAATACACACCCACATTACACAATTACACACTACACAACCACACTATACAACTGCACACTACACAACCACACTACACAACTACACACTACCCAAGTACACACTACACAACCACACTATGCATCTATACACTACACAACTACACACTATCCAAGTACACACTACACAACCACACTATACAACTACACAATTACACACTTCACAAGTACACACTACACAACTACACAACCACACTGTACAACTATAACACTACACAATTACACAAAACACAACAATACATACTATTCAACTACACGCTATACAACTATACACCCACACTACACAACCACACTATACAATTACACACTACACAACCACACTATACAACTACACACTACACAACCACACTACACAATACATACTATTCAACTACACACCCACACTACACAAGTACACACTGCACAGCCACACTATACACTGTAGAATTATAAATTACACAACCACACTGTACAATTAAACACTATACAATTACACAAACAACCCACTTTACAACTATACAGAACTACACAATATGCAACTATACACAACCACTCTATACAACTACACACTATACAACTGCACAGTACACAACCACAATACATAACTACACACTACACAAGTACACACAAACAACCACAATACATAACCACACATTACAGCTACACACTACACAACCATACTAAACAACTACACACATACAACACAACTATACACTATACATCCACACTCTACATAATGATGCAAACTGTGTGTGTGTGTGTGTGTTTTATTCAAAGTCCGTAACTATCATTTATCCACACGCTCGCTCACTCACTCACCCTCTCACATACTCACTCACTAACACGATCACTTACTTTCTCACCCTCTCACTCACTCCTTCATTCTCTCACTCACCCTCTCACATACTCCTTCACTCACTTACTCTCTTATACACTCACCCTCTCACACGCTCACTCACACACTCACTCCCTTACTGTCTCACTCACCCTTACTCACTCTTTCTCACAATCACTCAGTCACCCTCTCACTCTCTCACGAACCTTCTCATACACTAACTCTGACATTCATAATCACACACTCACCTAATCACCCTCTCACACACTCACAAACCCTCTCACACACCCACTCTCTCACTCACCCTCACTCACTCTCTTACAGACTCACCCTCTTACTTACTCACTCACTAACCCTCTCATACACTCACTCTCTCACACACCTAATCACCCTCTCACACACTCACTCACTAACTTGATCAATCACTTACTCACGCTCTCACAAACTCCTTCTCCCACTAACACTCTCATACACTTACCCTCTCACATACCTACTCATCCTTTCAGACACCTTCTCACACACTCACTCATCCTCACACACTGTCTCACAGACTCAACCTCTTACTTATTCACTTACTAACCCTCTCACACAGTCCGGCACTCTCTCACTCACCCTCACTTACTCACTCTCACTCTCACATACTCACTCTCTCTCCCTTACTTACTCACTCAACCCCTCACACACCTAATCACCCTCTCACACACTCCTTTCATTAACCCTCTCATACACTCACCCTTTCATATACCTAATCACCCTCTCACCCACTCACCCCCTAACTCATCCTCTCACACTCTCCCTCACTTACTCTCACTCATCCCTACTCACTCTCTCACAGACTCATCCTCTTACTTACTCACTCACTAACCCTCTCATACCCGCACTCTCTCACTCACTCTCCCTCATCCTCACTCTCTCACAGACTCATCCTCTTACTTACTCACTTACTAACCCTCTCATACCCGCACTCTCTCACTCACTAACCCTCTCATACCCGCACTCTCTCACTCACTAACCCTCTCATACCCGCACTCTCTCACTCACTCTCCCTCATCCTCACTCTCTCACAGACTCACCCTCATACTTACTCACTCACTAACCCTCTCATACACTCCTGCACCCTCTCACTCACCCTCACTCACTCTCTCCCATACTCCCTTTCTTACTCACTTAACCTTTCACACACCTAATCACCCTCTCACACACTCACCTCCTAACTCACTCACTCACTCACTCACTCACTCATTTATTCTTTCACTCACTAACTCTCACACGCACACACGCTTACCATCTCAAATGCTCACCCACTCCCAAACTCACCCTTTCACACACAGTCACTGTCTCACATGAACACACCCTCTCACATACACACTCACCTTCACACACTCTCCCCTAATTCAATTTCTCACACACTTACCTTAACACATGCTCACCCTCTCACACATTCACCTCCAACTCACTCTCTCTCACACACACACACACACACACACACTCACACCCTCTTAGAGAGTCACCTCTCTGATCTAAAAATAATTGGATATCGGACTGTGTTGCTGAGGCTGAAGTCACCGGATATGCTCGTGCAGCCATATTGCTAGACCCAAAACATTCCCTGCTGTGGTGCTAAAAGGCTGATTCCAATCGAAGCATCTCCTATTTACTCTGAAACTTGTTCAGTTTTTTTATTGTTTTATAGTCTACTATTACTTTTTAATGATGCCTTTGTGTGCAGCGTTAAACTGTACAAACAGAAAGATACCAGGATGTGGGAAATCATTCCAGTCCAACATGTAGTCCGGTTGGTTATACCACAACTGTAAGTCCTGAATAACTGTAGCAAACGAGTTTATATCACCTGTAAAGTCATCTTCACAATATTGTTTGAATATTGAAATAAATGTACGTGTATATACAGTATGTGCAGTTAAGTGTAAAAATACTACATGTAGTAAATTCTTCATCAGATCTGTAAGTTTATACATACAAACAGTAATTATGTTCTTATTAAATTACATTAGTAAATTATCTGTAGACCTTTTATATAGAGTGAATTTATCTACATGTGTTATATTTGTAATCTGAATGGTCTGTTATATAGAGAAATGTTGTATCTAAAAATATTTGTGGTTGGGGGAGAATCAGAGACTTGTTCAGGAGCTCCTTTAGACGGAATACACTTTCAGCAGTACTTATTCTGAACTGTACACAGTTTTCATTAATACATTCTCCTGATTTATTCTTATTAAAATCTATCTGTTAACATGATTCAGTAGGAAAGGACATTAACAAAACGTAATTTTTACGTACACAACGTAAACGTAACACAAAAAATGTACGCGAGTTACTACTCAGCCCACATAATGTACATTTCATGAACTCTAAATAAACATATATAAATATAAACTCACAGGAAATGCTGAGCGTTTCAGAAACGTGGACCCAGGCATCACCAGACATGTTATTATCCTTATAAAATTTCTGTGTGAAGTCCTAAAGTACAGGATATTTACACATGCCTATAATTAGCTGCTCTTCCATGTTGATGTGAGCGGGACATTTCAACTCGTGTTTGTTTTCCACAGTGAAACATTAAGCAAACTTCGTGTTTGGAAGCATCTGTTAATCAACAGTATCTTTAAGCTCTGATTGGTAATCGCTTGATTCTGCATGGCTCCGTCACTCACCATCTCACAGACTCACTCTCTCACACACTAACATACACTCTCACTCACTTTACTCATGACTTTACACTCACTTTCTCACTCCATCACCCTTTTACACAATCACTAGTCAATTCAATTCTATTCTATTATGTAGAATTTAAATTATGTTAATTATTTTGATGTTATTTTATGTATATTATATTATATTAATTATAATGGATTAATATTTTGTAGTGCTTTTTAAAATTAACATTGTCACAATGCAGCTTAACGTTATAAACACATTTAATAAAGAATTTAAACTTCTGATTTTAAACATTTCTTTATAAACCTCACACATCCCTAACAAACAAGCGTGTGGCGACGGTGGAAAGAAAAACTCCTTCTGACGACATAAGGAACAAATCTTGAGAGGAAGCATCCAGTGTCTAATGTCCTGTACACATTTCTCAATTTTATTAAGCTGGTGTCTCTCATCTGGCTTTGCTGAAATATACAACTGTGTATCATCAGCAAAGGTACATGCATAATATTACCTAAAGGGAGCATGTATAGAGAAAAAAGCAGCAGGCCTAAGACAGAACCTTGTGGAACACCAAACTTATTAGAATGTATAGAGGAATCACCATTTACATCTACAACCTGATAATACTCACTCGCAGTTCCAGAGGCTCTTCTGGGTGCCTCAACGGAAAAGAGTATAATTTGCATTAAATTTTTTTCACTTTTGATGTATTTTAAGAATTCCTCTAAATAAAGTCATATTCATGTGAATTTGATTAAGTTCACAGAAATGTCACGGCGTCTCATCAGACCATTTCTGTGTATGTAATCAGACATGCCAACCTACCAATCAACACTCAGCTGACATGCACAAAGTGTAGTTATTTCATAGGATGTACAGTAACACCTCTGTGTGCCACATTCACCCATGACTCCCTCTCTCCCCATCACAAAAACACAAATACTTTTTAATTCAGGAGTATAATGGCAAAGTGTGTTCCAGTTATATCAGAACTCTGTGTCTGTGTGTGTGTGTGATTTGTGTTTGCAGGTTAAAATGATTCATCTCATCACATGGACAGCCAGATGGACAGACGGAGATCTATCTCTCTCTCACCCCCCCCCCCTTCCCCCACATACACACACAGATACACTCCAAGTGTGGAACTGGCCTCATGGTTTTGTGTGTGTGAGTGTGTGTGCGTGCCAGTGTGAATCAGAAGCTTCCTTTTCATTCATCAGACCAAAGACATCCTGTCTCTCCACCCAACCTAACCATCAGATTTACTGAACACTTCACCCAAGTGTATGATGTCACACAGATGATGTCATTAACAATTTACACTAACCTCTAGGTACAGGAATATTCTGTTCCAGCTACAGACAGCACCCCTTGTGTCAGAATGCTGTGTTCCAGGCCATTGTTGTACTGACTCATCCTTTACATTATGAGAGTGTGTTTATGAAGTCTGGGGACCAGTTGTCATGGTTACTGTGTTCCAGCAGTAATAGCGGATGGATGACAACACATAACAGCAAAGAGGAGTGAAGGCGACGCATAACTGTCTGTCTGCCTGCAGCTGGAACACACTCACCCACTCACTCATTTACCAAACCGCTCTGGACGAGGGCGGGATACACACTGAACAGCATGCCCGACCATCGCAGGGCTAACACACACACACAACCATTCATACTCACACTCATACCTAGAAGCGATTTGCAATAGCCAATTAGCCTAATAGGCATGTCTGGACTGTGGGAGGAAACCGGAGTACACAGAGAAAACCCATGTAAGCACAGAGAGATCATGCAAACTCCACACAGAAACACCCTCACTATGCCCGGGACTTGAACCCAGGACCTTCTTGCTGTGAGGCGAACGTACTGATTACTACACCACCGTGCCGCCCAGCTGGAACAAAGCATTCTGTGATATTTTGTGTGTGCGACTGTGTGTGTGTGTGTGTGTGTGTGTGTGTGTGTGTGTGTGTGTGTGTGTGAGAGTTTCATAAGTAGTTGTTAGGACTGATTTCAAAAATAAACACTTCATTTCAAGCACTCATTGCTGTCTTACTCTTTATTAACAACACACACACACACACACACACACACACACACACACACACACACACACAGACAGATAGACATAGAAAGAGAATCAGAGATATACAGAGAGAGACCTTCAGAGAGAGATGGTTCTGCAGGTGAAAGGCAGTATTAGAGCTCAGAACCATGTTTAAATTCCTTCAGTGAACCTAAACGCACACACACAAGTGATGCTCTATCAATCCAGCTTTGTCCTCTGTCTCTGTTTCCATGGAAACGCTGGCTGTGGAACTATATAAGATAGATGAGGGCGTAAATAGCATCGCATGAGGAGAGGGATTATTTGGGTGTGTGTGTATGTGTGTGTGAGTGTAGGGGTGGCTAAGGGCCATATGCACCTCCAGTATGACATTACCTGAAGGGTGTGGCCTGATGCGAATAATCAGAAGGGTGTGGCCTGGTTGCTTGGCTAGGCAGAGTCAGGAACACGTAAGTCAAAAAAATCAGAGTGAAGATCTCAGCACTCATCAACACTGGAGATCTTGTGATCTCCATGAAGTGGAGATCAGACACACACACACACAAACGGCACACAGACTTTACTCAAGCAAGGCAGCAGGTCCGGATAGGGTGAGCCCGCGTGTCCTTAAAGCCTGTGCCCCCCCAACTCTGTGGAGTCTTACATCTTCACGATGAGCCTGAGTCTACAGTGGGTTCCAGTGTGGTGGAAGACGTCACGCCTCATTCCTGTACCAAAGGCCCCCACGTCCCAGTGACCCCCAGGATTACAAACCCGTGGCACTGACTTCACATGTCATGAAAACCCTTAAGAGACTCATACTGGATCAACTCCGACCCATGGTTAGATCATCTGGACCCCCTTCAGTTTGCTTACCAGCCTCGTCCTGGAGTCGAGGATGCCATCATCTACCTGCTTTACCGTGTCTACACCCATCTGGACCAGCCGGCGAGCACTGTGAGGGTCGTGTTTTTTACTTTTTTCCGGTGCATTCAGTACTATAAGGCCGACCCTCCTGGGTGAGAAGCTGACAGCAATGCAGGTGGATGCCTCTCTTGTGTCCTGGATTGTGGACTACCTGAACAGAAGACCACATTATGTGCTACACTGATGTCGGACTAATTTTTCTTGTTGAGACTTTTATCTTTATCTTTTCTTTACTTGGTGTGGAGCAACTGTGTGCACACAATTTCCTCCGGGATCAATGAAGTATTCTGATTCTGATTCTGATTCTGAAACAGGAGGCAGAAAAGAGGAGACAGGACGTAGGCTAGTGCCGACCTGCCGGTGTGAAGGTGAAACAGGCCGAGAAGGAAAGAAAGTGTTCTCTGAATAAAGGTCTCATTAAAGGTCTCAAAAACTCACACAGACACACATAAATAAACTGCAATACCTAGAGTCAGGTGAGAACCATCGCATCCACCTCAATCCCAACACACACACACACCACCCCCTTCCTGAAAGACAAGTATCAGACAGGTGCCGTACAGTCTGCGGTCGACTCCTCATGCTCACTGCACTCCATCCTCCTCCTCCTGATAGAATTTCAGAATGGTGAGTTCTGATCATTAAATATGAAATATTTATGAAATATGAAATCCACTCTTCATTCGTGTGACGACGCACATGAGGATTACATCACCCGTGCGTGGGGGACACAACAACAAGTCTCATTCAAATGTAACAGACTTAGTTGAACACATATCTGCCAGGAAGACACCCCCACCCCCCACCCCCCCACACACACACACATATTCACACACTCAAGGTGTTAATTACCTCTGTGCTACATAGTGCACACTCAGAAATGTGGTTGGGGAATTTTTAGTCATGGCGCCATTCCTCATTGTGTGTGTGTGTGTGTGTGTGTGTGTGTGTGCATGCGTGAAAATGAAGATGTGAGGATCACCATGACAACACTAACCAGGATGCTTGGCTGTGAGTGTCCCCTGTAGGGAGCAAATGAGTAACTCATCATTGTGTAGCCCAGTGTGAGTGTGTGTGTGTACTATATATATATATATATATTTGTGTGTGTGTGTGTGTAAGAGAGAGAGAGAAAGAAAAAGGAGAAAAAAATAAAGTGAGAATGAGAGAAAAAAATGAGAGAACGACAGAGAACGAGAAAGAATATGACAGAGAGAACGAAAGAGAGAGAAAGTGAGGGAAATAATGAGAATGAGAGAAATGGAGAGAATGAGAGAGAGAGAAAATGAAAGAAAATTAAAAAAAGTAAGAGGAAAGAAACAGAAAGTGTGAGAGAGTGAAAGAGAGAGAGAAAGGGGAAAAGAAATTGAGATAGAGAGGGAGAGAGAGAATGAGAAAAGAGAAACAGAGAGAGAGAGAGAGAGAGAGAGAGAGAGAGAGAGACAGTCAGTAAATGATGGAACTCTGTCAGTCCCATGTGTAAACTTGATCCTTTCTGAATACATGGCTACGCAATTTAGAACTTGTACATCTATTTGGACAGTGGGAGGAAACCGGAGTACCCAGAGGAAACCCACACAAGCGTGGGGAAAATATGCAAACTCCACACAGAAACGCCCTCACTGAGCCTGGGAATTGAACCCATCAATTTAGAAGTGATAAAGTTCTTCTCAAGAAGAATTTCCCTCTCATTTGACCAACTATCAAACACAGTCAGTACAGGTCTAGGTTCGGTACAAGCAGACCTTCTTACAGTTTCACTTCAACTATGAGACAAAATGAGAAAGAAAAAAAAATCCAGAAAATCACATTGTCTGATTTTTAAAGAATTTATTTGCAATTTATGGCAGAAAATAAGTATTTGGTCAATAACAAAAGTTCATCTCAATACCTTGTTATATGCCCTTTGTTGGCAATGACAGGTAAAACATTTTCAGAAAGTCTTCATTTCACCAATTTTGTTCCGTTCCTCCATGCAGATCTCCTCTAGAGCAGTGATGTTTTGGGGCCGTCACTGGGCAACACGGACTTTCAACTCCCTCCAAAGATTTTCTATGGGGTTGAGCTCTGGAGACCAGCTAGGCCACTCCAGGACCTTGAAATGCTTCTTACGAAGCCACTCCTTCATTGCCCGTGCGGTGTGTTTGGGATCATTGTCATGCTGAAAGACCCAGCCACGTTTCATCTTCAATGCTCTTGCTGATGGAAGGAG
>JAQMYF010000024.1:191086-210472 GCA_030014195.1 Neosilurus mollespiculum
TGTGTGTGTGTGTGTGTGTGTGAGTGTGTGTGTGTGTGTGAGTGTGAGTGTGTGTGTGTGTGTGTGTGTGAGTGTGTGTAACGAGGTGAGTGAAACTGGCTGTGTGAACAGTTTGAATAGTGTGTGATGGTGGAAACATGGTGGACTTGGATTGATTTGGGTAAGTAAACACAACGATGAGCTCGGCACAAGTCATAATACACTGTTGCTAGGCAACGGCATGCTCGTAAAAGAAAATGATCTACAGACTGATATGATTCAGCTAGCTAGCATACAGCGTTTTTATATGGATAGTGTGGAACAACACAGGACTGTCAGGACCTGAACTGTTCCTGTTCGTGGTGGAAGAAATTAATTCCTGGTTCATTTTAATTCCACATTTTACAACCGGCGGCTCAGAAAAAACATCCGTCTTATGGCCAACTCCGAGACAAAGTGTGTGCGTGAATAACGACTCCGTGAGATCATTAAATACGAGTGGTTTCATTGGTCTGATGAAGAAACGGAGGAGAACACGTCACTTCCTGTTGGAAATGTATTTTCCGTCAGTGAGGCTCATTCTGACCAGAACACACGGTGATGAACTCAAGAGGAAGAGGAGACGTGTGAGTCGTATCACAGTGATTAAACGTCAAAACAGCACGATCTTAAACTTTCAATCCAAACACAGCCGTCGCCGTAGCGATGGTGGCTAACGACCTTATCGCTGAGATTAAGACTTTGCGAGTGCATTCCATTCTTTTGTTCACAGTATCACCTTCACCAAACCATCACTACCGGCTGTGACTGGAGATATGGAGCTCTATCACAGTGTGGCGCCAGTTCAGAGCTCAGCTCATGCAGCTCAAAACGAACTGGTTCACCTTCACCTCTTCCATTTTTGATAATAAATAAGCTGCTGTTCTTTTTCAGTTGTGCCTCCTTCTAATCATGCAGCTGAAACAGCCTCGCTTCAGAAGTATTAGGTACGTCTGCACTGCTGGCACCAGCCAATGGAGACGTCATGTGGCATGCGGTAAAGCAGTGGTGTGAAAGGTCAGCACACCACCGGGCTCTATATACGTCTCTATATCTATACGTGTATATAGATCTGAGTGGAGAAGACCCAGGGCTCTTGAATATAGATGAACGTTGATGGTGTGCAGTGTTCACTATTACCATCTGTTCCTATGAAGGAGTTCTTCCACAGCAGTGCTATCAGTGAAGAACAGGGTGTGTGTGTGGTTGTTCAGGGGTTAACACTGTACTCCACATTCACTACGCTACATAACGCATGCGTAGCAGGATGAGTTTGTGCCTCTTGCTAATTGCCAGTTGGCAGGCAGCCAATAATCATACCTGTTGTATCATACCTGTTTTCGTAACTGTCAACTTCCAGCCACCGTGACTGGAGACGAGGTTAGTTACTGCTGCCTGGTCGTTACCTTCTCACACCCGGTGACTGTTCATGGTTGCTGGGTGTCATATTTGCGTTGCTGCCCCGTTGATCCCGTGCCTGTTAAACACTGCTGAACTGGTATGTGAGTTCCATTTGTGGGCTGTTTGTTTAACTGTTGCACAGTTTTAACATTGAGCTGTGTCTGGTAGGGACTAGGCTGGGGTTTTACACATTGCTCTCCATCACAGCTACCTTGAGTGGGAACGCTGCTGATTTGTTTTATGTGGGCTCTGCTTCATCGTTCATCTGTCCAACTGTTGTCACTGCGTCACGGCCGTTCCAGTTCTGCCGTGGCTGTTTGGGTCTTGAATCGGGGTGACTGGAACCGCTGTGCTTACATGCGCTTAACCCAATAACTAGTCTTTTTTTTTTCTTTGCCCTTTTTGATGTGAATGTTTTTAATGTGTATGAATGTGATTTGGTGGTTTCGTGTGCATTTATTTTTTACTTTACTCATTTTGTTTTTTGGCAGGAGGCCATTGTGAGTAAAGCTGCTGATTGCTAGTGTTTACTAGCATGGTATTGATATATATATATATATATATATATATATATATATACACGGCACTGTCATAACTGTGTTTTGTTTTCATTTTGTTTTTATTTTTGGGTTAATAGGTACTGCATTGCCCAAGCAGGATGCTTACAGAGCTGCAGATAACTAGTGGTATCCCGTGTGCCCCTGCTCTAATTTGTATTAATTGTGTTAAGGTGTTTTGGTGTGTTTTTGTTCTAATATTTATATTTTTTGTTCTTTGATTTTAGACACTGAGCTGAAGGAAGTGGTGGCTGGGCCTTGTATGGCGGTGGCGTCCTTCTTTGGTGTGTGTCCACTGTCGGCCCTCTTCAGTTGTTTCCACACTGAGTGTGTGTGGCTCTTCCGAGTGTCTCACGTTCTTGGGGCGACAACTTTTGGGGATACCCAACGTCTCTTGGCCCATACGCCCTGCTGGTAAGCTCCAGTGTGCGTTTTTCTTATATTGTGTGTGTATGGGTGACTTTAATATATATATATATAAGTTTTTGTGTTGGAGGACTGAGGATTGAAACCTTGTTTGTTGAGTCCATCAGTAAACGATATCCATATCCCGAGAGCGGCGTAGTCGGATTGTTGAGGGGTTTCATCCACCTCCATATTACTAGCTGTTTCCAGTCAGGTCACCACACGTATTATTCGAAGTTCAGAGGAGAATTCAGAGTGTGTAATATAACATAACATAAAGCACCATGGCATTGAAGATAGTACGTCCGATATAGAGAATAGGGTGTTTAAAAGAGAAGACAACAAAACCGAATCTTTTAAATATCCAGATCAATTTCTTTCACTGTGTAAAATTTTAAACAGAAATCTTATGAAGATTCTCAGAATGATATCATCAGGGCCCAACATGAATTAGTATAGGATAGTGATCCATTAATTCCATTTATTAACAAATTCAGCAGTTGAGTTTTATTTGAAATGTTACGTTTTGATTTTTATAATTAACATTGTCACACAGAAGCTTTACATAGAAAAACAAATTTGACAGAATTTTTTGAATAAAGACATTTCTGTATAAACTTTACACATCCATAATGAAGAAGCCTGCAGTGACAGTGGAAGGAAAAACGCCCTCAGACGACACGAGGAAGAAACCTTGAGAGGAACCAGACTCAGAAGGGAAACCCGTCCTCATTTGGGTGAAACCAAACACAAATACAAACCATGTAGCAGAAACTTCACTACAGTTTAAAGTCCAGTTTGGTGTCATAACTGTAATGGGAATTGTAGTCCTAAATCATTTCAGCAAAAGTGTTTAGACTAAAATCATTTCCTGTGCAGTGGGAAACTATATATACACCAGGATTCAATAATTTAAACACAAACACCTGAAATAATGAAAGAAATGATGGTTACAGTCAGACTCATCCATGGTACCTTGGGCCTTGATGTCACCAGGCCTCATTCATAACCATCCTTACAAACAAATTCAGCGTCAAATCTCTGGCATTCAGCAACATTTTCTTATCTGGGATTTGTTCTTTAACTATGAACATGAAAAGGCTCTCTTACACACTTCCTTCTTTTTTTATTTTTATTTCATATGAAACTAACTTTTTTTTTTTTAAAGATTTATCAGTCATGGTAATTGGAACCATGGCTTAGTTAACAATAGGGTAGACAGCCAAATGCCGTAAATGTAATTGATAGTGTTATTACAGAGCGATTGTAGACCAATTCGTTCAAAACTGAGATGAAGTTCTAATGAGTGCTGTCTTCTCCTGATAGTTCAGTATTTAGAGTGTACTGCATGTGGTCTGAAACATCACCTACATAAATTTTTATATTATATATTTCTAAGAGAATATATTGGTGTAAAATCCAAATCAATAAATCAGGAGTGCGGTAAAAAATAAAAAAAATAATTAATTTCCAGTAATTCCCAGAATCTCCAAAAAAGGAGAAACAGGAAGTGAAAAGCATGAGATTGAACCAGACACGAAAATTCCTTTCATCTTTAGCTTGGTGTGTGATTATTTAGACATGAAGAATAAAGTGGACAAAAGTTTCTATTACTTGTTAGCAACAGGTTAAATGGTGGCTCTTCCGAATTTAGACATGTGACCAAATCTAACCAATAAACCAACAACTACAAACAATAAAATAAACTAGAAAATAATCCCTATATTAGCCTCAGGACAATGACCCAGAAATCAACCAGCAAACCTGCAGCTGTTTCTCGTGAGGTATAATTAGAAACAATTATGATGCAAGACTGACTTGGTATGACGCTAACAGAAGCACACACCCTGGAAGTCTCTTTTCATAATCAAACACCAACCATTCTAGAATAATCTGCACCCAGCCACACCAGCACCTTTTATACCACTGAAAACTCAGAAACAAATGAAATGTTACATCAGGCCAAATTGCGCGTGTCCCAAACCACACACCCTTATTCAAGGTACAGGTCACATTCAAGTCAAACCCTTCAATCTGTCCAATGGAGACCAAGAAGCATTAATGATAATCTTTTTGAACGTTTCGTGACATTGGAGGAAGTGATGCAAGTAACGATGCAGGAGGTTCTGACAGAACCACCGGCACTCACACGATCCTAATACTCGTACTGCCTCACTGTGAAGCAACCGGCAGCGAATTCAACACAAAAAGGAAAGAGTTCACCGGCAGATACGGCTGGTGGTGCTGAAGACTAATTCATACCGGTTTCCTGAGAAGAACCGTAGAAAAGTCACTGATTTAACCGGATCATTTGACTTCATGCACACACGTGACACACACGGAGGCAGGTGAGAGGATGATGCACTGTGGACCATAACCTATTCATCAATGTTAAGAAAAAGTTTACATGGTTGATTACCCAGGTGTCCTGAACACATCCATTAGTGGACACTTGTCAACAAAAAGTAACAAAGGAAAAAACAAATGACAACAAAAAAATCTGTCTTTGTGTAATTTTCTACATTTTTAAAATAATTTTCTGTAACCAAAAAAAAAAAAAAAAAAAAAAAAAAAATGAATTCTCAAATTTAAACCATCTTTTGGTTGAGATCAGCGGTGCTGGGACACACTAACGTACGGGTCTCCGTTTGTGTTTATATGTATGTGGACTTGAGGATCAAGGTGGCTGGTGAGGTTTAAATCATACACTTATAACCAGATCCAGAACATGGCACAGGTTGGTTTCCATCAGTGTAACCCACAATATTATATCTGATATCCTCACGTTAGTCATGTTATGATTTAACCCCCTCCAGACATGTTTAATTGCCATTATGACACGCAGAAGGAAGATGTTTTCCACACAGTGGATTGTTGAGTCTGTCTGAAGCAGCACAGGGTCAGTTAAAGTTTCCTTTATTGAACAAAAACAATCCCCGACTCTGTTCTCTGTGGATATTTCCGTCCTGATTCCTGAAGTCACTGTTAGATACATATTAATAAGCAAAGCTTGTTCTCTTGCTGAGGATTAGATCTGAATAAAACCTGCCGAGTTTTTTTCTATTCCAGGATGGTATGGATATAAAGGCTGTAATCTGAGCATCATGATATATTGGGACTCTAAAAATATTCCCCAGCCTTTAAAGCTGTGCTGCTTTTACACTCTGTTGTACAATGACTAAGCAGAAGAAAATCATGATATAAAAGATCTGTTTATCAGTTCCAATTCAAAGTTATAATACATTTCCACACCCGTTTAATTCCCCTAACAAATCCTGGTATCTATCCTCAGGCCATATGATTTCTTGAAAATAACACACACCACATACTGATCTTAAATTCTGTAAAGTTTCTCAATTAAAAAAAGTTATAATAAATAAATAAATTCACTCATTCATTCTTTAAGGCGCTTAATCCTAATTAGGGTTGCGGGGAGGCTGGCCGTTACTCTGACATTACAGTATAGTCCCACTCGACCAAATCATTGATGGAACACTGAATTCTGAAGTACATCAGCGCATCCTAAAGAAAAGATGAGGATCTCCCTCCCTAAACTGAATCTCAAGAGAAAGTGGGTCAGGCAGCAAGACAATGACCCTGAAGACCTACATCGTCTCCACCCAAGATCGTTTAAAGAGTAAATGTTATGTTTCGGAACGGCCACATCCTGAGTGCAAATCCTGAGCGGAATCCAATAGAAATGTTGTGATAAGTTCATGTGAGGTAACTCACCAACATCTCAGAGTTGAATCGGTTCTGTACGGAGCAGTAGAATCCCTCGGAGTGGATGTGCAGCACTGACCAACATTTAATTACACTGATTACGGCACAAGGGGTCTGAAAACAAAGGTGCACATACTTTCACCCCTCACAGAGAAGAGAGAATCATTTCCACTCAATAAATACATCAAGTGTAATATTTTTGTTCCATCGGATTAATTGGGTTCCTCTTTATCTACTTTTAGGACCTGTGTGAAAATCTGATGTTTTAAATCCTATTTATGTAGAAATTACATTTTACAGCATTTGGCAGACGCTCTTATCCAGAGCGATTTGCAAATATCATTTTTATACAACTGAGCAATTGAGGGTTAAGGGCCTCGCTCGAGGGCCCAACAGTGGTGATAGTGGGGATCGAACCGCTGACCTACGGATCAGTAACCCAAGAAAACAAGAGAAAAGAAAAACATGGTAAAAAAAACTTATTAAAGAAAACGACAAAACGGCGGTGACTGTCCCATGGTTTTTGTCCTATTGGTTGGTTCCCGCTGCTCCTGTTAAGTTTTTATCCTGTACCGTCCCAATCACGTGATTAACAGTAAAGTTGACTTCGATCCCGCGGGAATCCTGTGACCCGTGGGATTCCTGAAAAAAATGTCAGCCTCTACTGTGTGGTAGTAAAATTCAGATGTGGTACACAGTGTTTTGAGGAACTAAAGAGTTTGAGAATAATCGGCCCTTAATATACCACAGGAACGGTTACAAATATCACAAGTGGCAACCCACAAATTGGTCATGACCGTTTAACACATGGTGAAATACGGCAGCCCGTAACCATGGAGGAGGACACGAGGTCATTCATGTGGGTGAAAAATATTTGGTGCTGCAATAACAAAAAAAATCCAAGAGTGGTAAAATCAGCAGGTTTCACAAAGCATTCCTTTAACCAACACCGCTAAACAACCCACTTTTTCAAATTCTCAAGATCTTGAACTTTCTGTTCTGCAGGTACCCAGTTTAGAACAAGAACCTAAACGATTACAGGAAGTACGACCCAGGAACTAAATTCAGCCTGGGTTCATTTAATGGGGGCATGAACACGAGATTTGTTGTGAAACTTGAAGAACCGCTTGAACTTGTTTATCTCCATCACACCTCAGGAAACAATACAGGTTCTACACTCAGTGATGGTCTTGAGAACATTCCACACATTCCATTTAATACACCTCGGTCTTGTTCTACTGCTCCTTCCCATGTTCGTAAAACCAGACAGGACTGTAATCAAACATCAGCGTATGTTCAGGTACTTGGGGAGACTTTTCCAGAGCATAGTGAATACAGTTTCTTTTTGCTTAGACAAATCCCAATACTCATGGTACCTGCCCAGTCGTGTTAACTGGAGAAATGGGCCATGATGCCTCAGGACATTTCAGTCCACAACATCACAGAAGTAGGAAGCACAAAGGGCCATGGCTGGCTGAACCAATAAAAAAAATGATTGAAGACTGATGGTGCAGCCCTGTCCTCTAAATGTGTTCAGCCTCATATCAAAACCACCAGAACCCTTTAGATGGGCACTAGGAACCGATTCATATCATCAGTGGTGGGTGACTCAGTGCTGTACTCCAGGATCAGGTTAATCCCACATTAGCGTACACTGGCTAAACATAATAAGGATGTGTATAAAGTACAAACTATATAAATGGGTTTAATTATTAAAAAAAAAAAAAAAGAAACAATACAAATTTTGCAGTGGTGGCTCAGTGGTAAAACCTTCGTCTTACTGATCCGAAGGTTGGGTGTTCAAGCCCTAATACCACGTCGCTATTGCTGGGCACTTGCGCAAGGCACTTAACTGTCATTTGCTCAGTTGTGTGAAAATGTTATGCAAGTCGCTCTGGATAAGGACATTTTTTTACACCTCTGTTTAGGGATTGAAAATAAAATCTATTCATGCATGTATTTGTTCAGGCATTACACTACACTGCAGGTAATTTATATATAATTTGCAGTGAAGTGGCGGCTCAGGTGGTTAAGGCTCTGGCTTACTAATCAGGGGTTCCAAGTACCAGTAGCTCCAACATGCCACCGTTGGGCCCTTGAGCAAGGCCCTTAACCCTCAAGTGCCCAGATGTATAAAAAAAATTTGTCTTTCTGGAGAACGGCATCTGCCAAATGCCATAAATGGAAATATAATTTAAAAGCAATTTACAGACAACCATCTAGTGTACATAAAACCTATTGTTAAATTTGGTCAAAAATTATATTTAATATTACACTTTAAGCAATGTATAGGTACCCCCCGCCCCCCCACAAGTCGCTACTGTAGCAGCCAAAAAAAACCATTTAGATTTATTAAACTCTTCGGTGCGAACTTCCTCTAAAATAACTGGTACAGTGCAGACACAACAAAGTTAACAATACTGCCCTCAGGAGGATGGGATAAACATCACTGTACATCACTACACCACCACCACATACAGGTTTTACCAAGATCTGAATATTCCTAACACTACTGTCTCTGAACACCCAGACGGTAAAACAATACCACCAATTAGCTCAGTGTTTTATACGATTATAACTTACTCATCTACCTGCAGCAAGCTAACAGTCCTGCCTTCAACAACAATCAATAACTACTAGTCAGTATAAACAATTTACCAGTAATAAACAGTACCACAGCAACACTGAAGTCCATTAGACATCAAACATTCATTTGGTGCTGGAAGGAACACAACTTACTTTTAACAAATCTTACATAAATAAAATGATGATTGAACCTTTAAATTTCACTATCAGCAGTATTCTGAACATAAAAACCTCATGACTTTTTAAAACTTAAATGTAGATGTGTTTAATAACGAGCAATGCGTTTTAGATGGGTATGCTCACATACACCAATTTTATTAGAAATATAATTTCTTGCAAACAAAGGCTTTGTTAATTCCATGTTCTGTAAAAGTACAAGTACAGCTTTATACATCTTAAAATTAGTTCAAGGTTATCCAACAGTCATAAACATAAAAAAAATATAATTTACCAGTTACTTAGCTACAATTTAGCTATGTAATAGCTAAATTACAATTTTACAATTTGTTTTTTGTATAAATCTTAAGTCTTAACAAATAAATTATCAAGTGGAGGTATATACGAAACAGTACAGTAAAAATCCACTTACCTGTTCATCCCAAAGAGGAGAACGACTGGAGAAATCCTCACCTCATCATCTACAATCAGAACCTTTAACTTCTAACTCGTTACAGGAAACAAGGGAATTTCAGCTCACTTGAAGGAAAACACACCTGAATACAAAGAAAATCACACCCAAGTATCCCATCATCCCTTCCTCATCCAGACTAAATGAAAATGAGGAAAGAGTGACTCACATTAAGTGACTGTCCTTTAGATCACATCCATCTCTACAACATCGTAAATTTGTACCAGCATGGATTGAACTATTTTAGGTAATTTAAAACCTTTTAGACTACTGGACTGTATGAACCTTATGTCGTGGGGGTTTGAAAAAATAAAATAAAAACCAAACACCACACAAGATGAGACTTTTAGAGGGTGAACTTCTTTTAGGATATCACCGCAACGTTTTCCTTGTCTTTGATTCTTAATCATTTATTTCTATTAAAATCCATTTACAGCCTGTTCTTTCAAAACTTTTTTTAAAAAAATCATTGTTTCCAGTTTGTATAGATTTCCCATGGTGCCTCAGTGCATTAAAACCTGATAAAGATCCCTACTGCCTTACTTCCCAAGAACAACTTACTTTATCTCAATGAATATTAAAATCATAATAAAGTGCACAGCTTAAGCATTAAATCAAATCATACAAGTTTCCATGCATTTAAATGCAAAAACTGATTTCTGACAAACCATGTTAAAATCCATGAACAAGTTTACTTTTACTTAATTTTGTTATTCTTTTCTTAATGCCCTACATAGTGCATGCTTACAGTATGAACCGATTCGGTCTTATGTTTACCAAATCACAAAAACCTGAATAACATTAAATCCATACAAATCATGTTACTTTTCAAATTTACATCTAGTCCCTTCACTATCTCACAAAAATCTTTTTTTAGCTACAATTCAAAGTGTGAAAACGTGTTTCAAAAAAAGAAAAAAAAGAAAAAAGCACATCTAAAACTTCAAATTGGGCAAAACCTCACTTGCAGGATCAACACTCAGAAACCTATACACCTCACCATGAAACTATAATTCGTAAATTAAAATTGCAGGTTAAACTAGTGTTTTTGCTATAACAGTCACACACACTATGCCTGTGGAGAAAAAAATAAGAAATACTCTACACTTGCTATCTGAAGCAACATAATATTTGGATGCTGGCTACTGGTTTCAAAAAGGCCATCCTTAAAAATTAGCCACATGGAAAAAGTACAAAAATAGACAATTTCACAGGAAAAACATGCATCATCCATGGATGGACGAGGACGTCTAAAAAGGTAATTCAATTCCTCCAATGGCTCAGACCAAATTTAGACATGTGCTGATAATCCATTAACGACTACCATATTTGGAATGTAGAAAGATGCAGTATTAATCAGCCCAATGATAAGCTGGCACTGACGAGCCGTGGGTTTGGGGAAAATAATGAATTAATTAAAACAGCCTAAAGTTGTTTTTCCAAATTGGGATTTTTTTTTTTATATTAATAAAAATGACTTGGATACATCAGCACATGCATAACCACATTACATTTTCAAGTGTTGCTTTTCAGTGCATGGGTAAAGTTTACAACATGAAAAATGCATTAAGAAATACAGAGTATAAACACATGGCAACCCCAGAAACACTTTATTACAACATGTCTATTTAATAAATCAAAGCAGAGACATTCACAGACAATGATGCAGACAAACAGCAGGGAAAGGGCCAATGAAAACAAAAGCTCCCTATAAAAACAACGTCTAACAATTTACACATTACAATCGTCAAAACGTTTACTTTTTTGGTGAAGGACCGAGCAGGCAAAAGTTACTTTAATGCCAAAAAGGCTGAACTTACTTTTCTTCTTCCAATTACGCAGATCAAATAAAATGTAAAAAATAAAAATAAGCTGCTGGGAATTAAGAGTGAGTAAGTAAATATACGTTTAAACAGAGCAGTACTGGAGCGCTGCGAGGCCAAGTCCAGTCGTCTTGGTGATGGAGGGACGAAGAGCCGATGGATGAGTGAAGTGCTCGGGTCGCTTCTTTCTCCTCCTCCACGTTTTCTTCCATTCAGCTGAAATGTGTCAGAAACGGAGGTGGCAGTTTGGTTTGGGAATTCAAACCCATACACACACAAGAATGAGTTACACCAACACGTTCAAGTTCAGAAAACATCATCTTCAAATTTACCTACAGTTACAGTCACAAGTTTACACACCCTCACCGAGGACAGGAACGCCAGGGCAATATCAGACCGTAGTGATTTGATCTTTTCTTTTATTAGAGCAGAATGACTCGAGCTCTCTCTTTCATAGGAAAAATAAACCAGGTGCACAAGTTCTGAATTATTTTGGGTTTCATGAGAGCAAAAAAAATCTTTTAATTCTCAGCTTATCATAGGGTTCCATTCCTACATGTTGGTTTTAAAAAAGCTAAAATGGTTACAACTCTGCACAAAACCATTCTTTTTTTTTATTCAAGAAATACTGAACAGTTCTGCCCCAGAAAAACATAAAAAAATATATATATATAATTTTTTTTTTTTTATGTTTTATATATATATATACTGCCATGACATTCATGATGGGTGTGTATGAACTTCTGGCCTGTGTAAAGCTGTACATCACATTCAAACAAACAATTTAGACAGATTTATTCTTCACTGTTCAAGATTAAATGTACATTACACACATTACAAAAATCACAAACAAACCAGTGACTTTGGGCCAATTTCAGGCTTAAAAATATAAATATTCATATCAATAACATAACTGCAATTAGCAGACAAAAGTTAGCACCACTACTTCTATTTAACACATCTACAGAGTATGGAAATTTTAAGCTTATTCCTGCAAATAGATTATTAAATCCTGTCATTACACAGCAGAGGGTCAAAGATTTTAACTGGAAATGACTGGGACTTTTAGGAACTTCAAGTAAAATAAACAATCCTATATTACCAAAAGCTCTTCTCTGAAAATAAACTTAACCATATTTATATTCAGTGGATTGGATTATACCAACTTATCCATTATATATATATATATATATATAAACCTCAATGAAGCTGCTTCATCTTCTGAATTATTATACAAGTAATCAATAAGGAAACTTTGCGTAAAATGTCCTGATTATGGCACACACCTTTATAATTTATGACTGTCAAAGTAGTGAGTGTAAAATACAGAATAATAAAAAAACACTTGAGATTCAGACAGCAGAATAAGAGACAACAGGGCTGGACAAATAAACATGAGGATTAAATTCATGAAGTCTAATCATTTTGGTTGGTTATTGGCTCAATTAATAACCAACTTCTTAAATCTTATAATAATTCTTAGCGTAGTCATACACTATATGACATAACCAATTAAACTACCCAGTATGGTCTTTATATCTGAATAACGGTTTACACATAGGGAGCATAACTGAAGTTCACACTTCAACTTATAGACAAAACTTTGTTACTCTGCAAAACCTGTGATTTTAACAGGGGTGTGTACATCTTTATATCCTTTGTACGTATTTGTCCAGCCCTGTAATAAGAAGATAGATGCTAAAAATAAACACAACAAAAACCCTTAAAACAATAGATCAGATCAGCTCCTTCCACCAGAGAAACCCATATTATGCTTTAGATAAAACAAATATTCTATTTTTAGTTAGAATTTATACAACTACACCTACATATCTTGCAATAAATGAAAAACAAAACAGAAAGAACACAGAGCTCAAGGCATGGGCCGATACATCTTCACATGAATAAAAATGTCCTCTTAATAATTATTCTTAGGTTAAGTTATATAAAAATAGAATTTTATATATTGAATTATCGGCACATGCATTGTTGAGTGTACACAAAGGGCACAAAGCAGGTAAAAACTTCTAAAGGAAAGCAGTTCATAATACAACAATAATAAGAAATTACTTTAAGTTCTTGTAATCCATTTCATTCATTAAATCCAGATAGTTGGAATTTTACTTTAAGTCGCTCAGTTGCAGTTGAAATACTTTGAAATGGACCAACAAACTAGTAAATGCCTCCCTTTACAGTTCTCATATTAATCTAAATATCTTCAGTAATTTCACTGTAACATCATTTGCAGCAGAATTTATAGCACAAAAATGTATTTAAAACTTAAACTTTACACTTTGAATTTATCAACAATGTTGGCTTTGAATAATCAACATGTACGCAGAGATTTACGCAGTAACTCAGAATAAATAAAACATTTTATCTTCCTGCCTACTGACAGTGTACAATAAAACTGAGTTACTATCTAATTGTAGGTAAATGTGACAGGCAGTAATGTATCTTTGTACTTCCGCATGTAGAATGTACACTGAGTACAGAGTTGAACCTAACGCAAGATAAACATTTAAACTTAAGCAAGGTTTAACCTCCGAGAGGCACCGTCACATGAAACACACCAGAATTAACTAACATTGTAGGGGAACAGAAAAACGCAAGCTCTTTCACTCTAAAGATTATTCGGATGAACATTAAATTCAGACAAAATGTTTTAAAACTAATTTAATGCTCAGATTTAAACGGTCGACAATAAGGAACACCCTGAAATGTGATGCACCCAGGCAGAGTTGTGGTCTGCACCCCGTATTTACATTACATGACTACACCGTACCTATGGCAAAGACTCTACACAGAACAATAAATAAATAAATAAATAAAATAAAAATAAATTCATTAATTGCACCCAGCCTGAAATGGCACCTAGCAAGTTCTACACAGCCAATTCATATTGTACAAATATTTCCTGCAGTAGGAAAGTAACCAACTGGAATTTTCATGGGCTACCTTCCTTAAAATGGCATTTTTAACCTCGGAACATGGCAACTGTAAATATATCATTTATAAGAGTTTGTAGTTGGAAAGCTATGGCAAAGTACAACATATGAAAAAAGACAAAATCAAAATGAATTTAATTCTATATCGACTTTTTAGCAATTATGATAATCACATCTATTAGGTAAAGGTCCTGTTTCAGTATTACACATTTCAGATTATGATGGTTAACTTTACAGATAAATATTATTTGGAAGATGGAAAACTTTAAAAACTTTGACACCCCAATTTTCACTAAAACTTTCTTCAACACTGATCAAACGACGGATTAATTACACCTGATCTTGGAGAACCACATTTGAAATCAGAAAATAGAACACGAGGTAACTTGTGATAGGTACATTGTACATCCTGCTACGTTTTACAACAAACTGACGAAAGCATTTTCATCTCACCCTTCAGTAATGATCAGAAGTAACAGACCGATAATGACCGAATCCTCACACAAAACTATTGCACACTGAATAGAATGGATTTCATTCTACATGAAAGCAGTAACAGAAACTCTATTGTAGCTTTACACTCAAACTGAACAAAATCATATTAAACCGTTGAAAATTCGACTTCATTTAACATTTAGGTGAACAAAACACGATATTAAACTACAAAACTTCAAAAAGAAAAACTGTTGCAGTTAACATTTATAAACACATGTTCTCTGAAAAGGTCCAAAAATGTACTTCAAGTCAATATGGACCTCACGGATTGTTTGTGGACATTTTACTAAAACTTGAACTCAGTGAAAGAAGTTTTTTGCCTACAGTACATACATTATTCTCTAATAAACATAAATGCAAAGTTAAAATCACCACAGCAAAACTCCACTGCAGGAACATACATCACATCTAAAGACCCTGGCAGCTCAACTTTAGATCTAACTAGAACATCAGCATGGCTGACTTTAATAAATGCACTACATCAGTTACCCTCATCTTCACATTAGCAAGCGACACCACTACAAATAAGTGTTCAGCTCTCCAAGCTGCAACTCTACTAAAAAGGGCAAATGCAACGTGGTGTAATAATTCTAATTATCGTTTGGGTTCTTTCAAATTTAATAACACGTACATAAGACAATGCAGGAGCGAACATCACAGCTGCTAAAATGAACACAACCTCGCCTTATGCTCCGCGAGGGGATAAATAAATAAATACAGTGAATTATGTTCACGGGAAAATTTAACATCAGCCAGATATTTCAGGGTAGGTGTGGAATGTATTGAAATAGAAAATAGTTAATCACAAAAAATTAATAAATAAATAAATAAAATAAAAATATGGGAACTGTCACTTCCTAATGTGAAGAGGCAAAAAAATTTTCATAATTTTAATGTCAACAGTTAGGCCTCCAAGATTACTTCAAATATCCAAAACATTAACCAGTAATACTTTTTTCTGGACAATTTAGGAAAACATTATTTCAAAACAGCCACAGACACTAATTCACTAACAAACACCATGAAAATCACTATTACACCAAAAAGTGTCCTAATGTTCATCTAATATGTTGACAAGGGAATGTTATACGACAATTTCACATTTTTATCATGACAATTATCATCAAAAGAACGTGCATAATGCTACAACTTTGGGAAAATTTATGTCTGTAAGAAAACATCAGAACTCTGTTCTGTAAAATGTTTAAGGCAGAACATTTTTATAAGTCTATAAGAGCATAAAGCCAGTTTGATGCACCAATTCAACAACAACATGATCAATACAGCAGTCATAGCTTTAATAGATTCATCTAAAGATCTGAGAGCAAAGCATTCAAACCACAAACTCACGTATATTTCATCTACACAAACATCATGATCCTTCATCCATCACTGACCTGTTAGAGTAAACATGTAGTCAGTACATTTTACTACTGCAGCTTTATCTGATTGGTACAACAGAAAACACTCATCAGTACACACATGCTTTCTGACAGATTACAGAACATTTACTGGTCAGTATTAAATAACTCAAGCGTCCTAAAGTTCTTAAGTACAGAAATTTAAAGTACATCATTTTCCCATCACAACATTAACACAGTGGGTATTAGATTATCTATAAACATCAGCACTCTGGATCAATTCATCCAACTTGAACTGTTTAAACCTTTCACATACCTAATTTCGCCTACAGGTGAAACTACAGCAGATACCTTATTATCTTTACTGAAACACCTATAATCTCTAAGCTAAGCGTTACTGACGCTTTTATAACCATTACGGAGGAAACTGAACAAAAGACAAATAGAAAAGGTTCTATTGGAATGAAGAAAAGTTTTGGTACATGTGGTAGTGTTTAGGTTTCAGATAAAAATCCGCCTGAATGATTATTCCATAAATAAGTAATAAATAAATCATTGAGAATTAGAATGCTATTATTGACGCTGGAGTTCAGAAAATTCTAGATCACTATGTCTCAAACTTGTTAAACTGGCTCCTTACACTCAGGAATAGATTTAATGATCATATACTACACCATCAACAATGAAATAGTATTTCTGCACACACACGTTTCTAAAGATCTCATAAATCCGTATCGCTAAGTACACTCTCCACACACACTATCAGGTACATGATTAATACTCTAGTCTACAGAACACTACAATTCAACACATCCTCACTTATAAAAATACACTCCAGAACCCAAATCGGGTCTCATCCTGACAAATTACAGCTGATTTGTATTTGATATACAGTTTAAAAGCCAACATTCACAATAATCTTCCTGTAGTCTGCACCTCCATGTAATTTTTTAATTTAAGGTTTATAAACACAGGAGCTTGTGTTAATCCTGCACATGTACAACACAAACACCCCTTAACATGAAATCAGTTCAAAACCAAATCAAGAACCAATCAAATTTCAGCATGGAATGAACAAGAAATAAACAAAGCAAAAAAGTCTTTGAGTGATGAAAATAAAGTGTGTGAGTGTGTACTTACCGCGCAGTGACCTACCTGACGCATCCCGTCGCGGTGCATCACAGCTGCCTTTAAAAAGTTGAATTAAGAAATAAGTAAAGAAATGATAAACACACATTAGTGATTAAAACACAGACCTCTCGGTCCTAGCGATGGCGGTATTCCCTCTCTCGGTCCCGGTCTCTGTCACGTTCGCGATCCCTCTCGCGATGGCGGTCTCGTTCACGGCTCCGCTCCCGGTAGTAGTCTTCGTGACGGTCACGGCTGCGTGATTTGTGACGCCGGCTCTTCTCACGAGACCGACTGTGGTCCCGATCCCGTGATCGCTCCCGTCTGCTGAGAGAGAGAGAAGAGCCCGTGAGAGGACGGGACGGGACGAGTGTAGCGAGGAGAAACGAGGGCAGGTGAGCAGCGTACCTGGAGCTAGAGCCGTAAGATTTGGACTCGATGCCGTGGAGGCAGTCCTGCAGAGAGCTGATCAACACTTTACAGCGATCATCAGCTGAGACTTTCGACTGCTTTATTAACGAGATCGCAGTCACCAGCGTCTCGATCGCACTGCCGTAATCTCCTGAAACACACACACAGACGGGTGAGGCGTGTGTCCATGTGAATAAACTCTCCACCATCATAATTCGGGTGTGTGTGTGCGTGTTTACCTGCACTTGCATCTGACACAGCTCTGGAGATAGCGCTGCTGGAGATAGCTCTGTTTCTGTTCATTATCTCCTCAAACTCCGCCTCACTCAGAGGGGCGCGAGCTGCATCCATATCCCTGAGAGCGTGGGTGGGTATGACAAATCAAACGGAACATTGATACCTGATGCTCGAGATCCCAACATATAAACACTTTACTCGGTTTGAATTTGTTACCTGCCCGGGCCGTAATCGCGGTCATAAGGAGGAGGACGTCCATACGGGTCGTTAGGGGGTGGAGCTCTATCCGGCACTGCCATGTTACTGTTTCCAGGTGGTGGGAAGAAAGCAGGGTTGACGTGAGGGGCAGGTGGTGGGCCTCCAGGAGGGGGACCGCGCATGTGAGGGGGTGGAGCTAAGGCCAAAGGAGGGCCAATAGGACCAGGTGGACGAGGTGGGAAAGGACCAGGAGGAGGTGGACCTTGCTGTGGTGGGGGTGGGCCAGGAGGTGGGCCATAACCTGGAGGAGGCGGTCCAGGAGGTAATGGCCCGAGAGGTGGCTGGCCAAACTGACCAGGAAACAGGACAGGTGGCGGTGGGCGGTCACCTCTATTAGGAGGGCCGCCCAGGGGAGGGGCTAAGCCTTGACCTGGAGGTGGGGGGCCAGAAGGACCTGGTGGTCCAGGCGGACCTGGAGGTGGGCGGGGAGGACCCTGTAAACCACCTGAAGAAAGAAAAAAAAAATTATGTATAGTTTATTAGCATCACTACTTTCATATGTACAAAAATAGTAACACTAACACAGAAATCAGTGAGAGTGTAATACCAGGGAAGTTCGGAGGGGGCGCTCCAGGTCCAACGGGTCCAGGAAAGCGATCCCCGCCTGGCCCTGAGGGACCTGGAAAACGCCCTCGACCCCTGCCCAGGGGAAAACCACCACGGGGACTCACACCTGGAGGTCCAGCCTTTCCTTCCCCTGACATCTGCCCCGACTGGTTGCCTAAAAAACCCCATTAACATCGTTCCGTAAACGAGCACAAACACCAGTCATCAGTTACACAGTACCACTAACACCACAGTTGCCATTATTACATTATTACTACATTATTATATATTACTTTATTAATACTATTATAATGGGGAATCGATTCTAAACTTAAAAGCTGGCTTACATCGTACAAGTCTGAGCACATCAAAACACAGTCTAGTTATTAAAAACTTTCATAATAAAAAAACAAAAAATAGGAAAAAGAAACAAGTAATAGACCCTCAACAGGGGGCCACATGGAAAACGTGCCATGCGACTCTCAGAGAAGACACTAAACAAAGAAGAGTGCACTTAAATACTCCGATATATACACCACAGGGTCACGTATATGAGCAGGTGGCTCAGTGGTCTAGGATGTCATGTATGTGCAGATGAGCCTAGTTTAATTTTATTCTCAAGTTCACTAACTTTTAATTTTAATTTTAACTTTAATTTTAATTTCGTTGTTTAACTTTTCCCCATATTGAAGCAGTTTGTTATTTTATTTAGTTTTTCGAACATTAACTTTTCTCCACTCCAAACGCAGAGGGAATCAACAGCGTCCTGCTAACATCCTGCTAGCATCCACAAGTCTCCAGCTAAGGTTTGTTTTTAGCATCATGGCTACTATCCAGCTTGTTCAGTGTGTTGAGTGCAGG
>JAQMYF010000024.1:259811-279639 GCA_030014195.1 Neosilurus mollespiculum
CATTCAGATGACTAATACAGATGTGCATGTTTTTTACAATAGATGTCAGATTGGCTATTGTGACAAGTACATCCTTGACACTTCATGCAACAATAGCATCATGTTTTGTGAAATCCTATAAAATATAAACATAATTATATGTCCTTTAATCTACCCAATAAAAAACGAATTAGTTTAAAGAGTATAGAAAAAAGAATTAATTAATAATATTATTACTTATCTACAATGTGATTTGCAGTGGGAAGTCTTGGGCATCTATTTTGACTGACATTTTGTCATTTTTAATTTATAACTTATCAATATTAAAAAATCAATATCAACCATATATATTATGTACGCTATATACCCACTGGATATTATGATTAAACTTGTCAATATATCTTTCTCTAACTAAATAATTTCTTTTTTAAAAGACTTTTATTGTGCTGTTGTTACTGGCATACGTAACTGTGTTTCCTGTCAGTAGTATTCCGTTTGGTTATGGCCGAGCTAACTTGCTGTAATTTTTTCACAAAACTTTTTTTTTTTTTTAACATTTTTGCTTGAAAATTAACTTGAAAGTTAATTATTTAAATTCCTCATGAAGTCATTTTTATTATTATACTCTGTGGTGGATTTATGGTGCATTGCATTTATACTGAGAAGTCGGGAGTTTTAAGCCCCCTGTCGGACCTGTCAAATGGATCCCTGACTCATAAAAATCATAGGAACCTTACCAAACTCAAACCAGAGATCCAAGATGGCATCTCTGAACATCATCAGAGTGAAAGTTGTAGCAGGTTACTGTTGATTATATTTATTACATTTAGCAGGCGTCACTCAGGGGTTTATCTCGTTTATACAACAAGGCAGTTGAGGGTTTAGCACCTTCCTTGCTCACGGGCCTAACAGTGACAGTTTGGGGATTCTGGGGCTTGAACCAGGGCCACCACTGCTCCCAAATCTAGCTATGCATTTGCCGGGAATCAAATCCAAATCTCTCACATGGCATGTGAGAACTTTACCACTGAACCAGTAATACTTACAAACACTTTATTAGCAGTAAATCAGTCGTACACACAGTTCTGTCCATCGTGTATCTGCGGACACGGTGCTACGGTGTCTGTTAAATATAATACCACGTAATGCAGTGTTATCAACTGGTTTTGCTAACAATGGTTAAGTTGGCTGGAACTTGCTGTTATTGTTTTTTTGAGTTCTAATGCACGGTCATCTGTGTGTGATACCATTCAGACTTCTGAGGTAAACGCGACATTAGCATGAACTGCAAAAGAAAAAATTATTTCTTCTTACTGTTTTTCTATTTTATCATATATATGATATCGAGCTGGGACCTTCAGCTCTCGCTGGAGCAATTCACAGCTGAGTGTGAAGCGGCCGGCAAGAGAATCAGCACCTCCAAGTCCGAGGCCATGGATCTCAGTCGGAAAAGGGTGAAATGCTCCCTCCGGGTCTGGAATGAGGTTCTGCCCCAGGTGGAGAAGTTCGAGTATCTCGGGGTCTTGTTCACGAGTGAGGGAAGGATGGAGCGGGAGATTGACAGGCGGATCGGTGCAGCCTCAGCTGTAAAGTGGAGCTTGTACCGGTCCGTCGTGGTGAAGTGGGAGCTGAGCCAGAAGGCAAAGCTCTCAATTTACCAATCGATTTATGTTCCTACCCTCACCTATGGTCACGAGCTTTGGGTATTGACCAAAAGAACATGATCTCAAATACAGTAAAAGTGGCTGAAATGAGCGTCCTTCGCAGGGTGGCAGGGCTCTCCTTCAGAGAAGTTCTGTCATCCGGGAGGATCTCGGAGTAGAACCGCTGGTCCTTCATGTTGAGAGCAGCCAGTTGAGGTGGCTTGGGCATCTGATTAAAATGCCTCCTGAACGCCTCCCTGGTGTGGTGTTTTGGGCATGTCCGACCGGGAAGAGACCTCGGGGTCGACCCAGAACACGCTGGAGGGACCATGTCTCTCGGCTGGTCTGGAATTGCCTTAGCGTCCCCCAGAAGAGCTGGAGGAAGTGGCTGGGGAGAGGGACGTCTGGACCTCACTGTTCAGGCTGCTGCTCCCGCGACCCGACCCCAGATCAAGCAGAGGACGATAAATGAATATTTTTACTATAGTCTGAATTTCTTTTTTGTTTGATTTCATTTGATCCGAACTGAAGGGGATTATATTCTGTTTGAATGCAGTAGTTCATGGACGGTAATGTTGTTTTATTGTATCTCGCCTTTTCTAACAGTAAAATGAATAGAAATAAGTTAAGGGCTGAAATGGAAAATGCTTGACTAACTATATTCTTATTAAATTAATCAGTTTTTTTCCACTTATTTTTCTAATTACAGCTACAGTGTGTACATTTTAAAACTATTTAACAGTACCTAGTGGTGAGGCTCCAGACTGTAACCAACTGAAATTTCATTCATGATCCCTCCCTTCATATCCTGTATATTTTTGGGCAGCTGCAGAAACATGGCGCTGGAAGATGGCAAAGTTTTGTGTATAAGGGGAAAATGTCAAATGTAAACTTCTCTAATATTTAAATCCAAATTCAAATTTATTCATCACATACAAATTATACACAGTACAATATGTAGTGAAATGCTTATGGTGAGTTTAATATATGGTGTATGTATACTTTAATATAGTATGGCCCCTAACCATCTCTATATATATACTTAAATATATATTTAAGTATATATATAGAGATGGTTAGGGGCCATACTGAAATCATTAAGGAAAAAAACCCAAAACTCTAGGGGGTCACCCATAGAGTGTAAGGTACCTCCACTAGGTTAGCATTATTATAACTTGTCATGGTTATAATGAAATGTCTCCCTCTAGTGTGGGTTGGATGGACATTTTGCCCCATGTTAATTGAAGGTAGGTTTTTTAGGGGGATTTAATTTTTTTTAACATGATCCCATGCTCAGATCACCTCCACCAAATTTAATAGGTTCTTTCCAGGCCCAGACCCCACCTGTCCACCAGTAACAGAAAAAAATTCTTTAATGAATGTTTGGATCTGAATCATGATCCCCAACAATGTTACAGGTTCTTGACAGGCAGGCCCGGACCTCATCCGTCCACCAAGTAGTTTTTATGTAATCCTGCTAACCGACAAACAAACACACAAACAAACAGACTGTTAAATATATAACCTCTCTCATACTTTTTTCTGATTATTAGACGGAGGCAGGTCACATGGAAAAAAGCAAAATGTCCATCTGTCTGTTCTTCACTTTAGCCATGAAATTCATCTCACAGTCCTTTTGGCATCTGAGTTTTACTGATAAAACAGACATGAAATACTTTCCACTGTGGTCCGCTTATCACGTCCGCGATCGTCCACGTCCGCATCCACGTTGCCTTTCGTCCAGCATTCTGAACAAATGACTTTAACACTGTTTAAATACTGGATTAGATGAATTGTGTGTGTGTGTGTGTGTGTGTGTCTGTGAGAGTTGAACTGAGAGCAGATGGAGGAGTGTGTGATGTATCAGTGAGGATAATAACGATCTCCTGCGTCTTTATTCTGCGACTGGGAAGAACGTGCGGTCGTGTTTCATTTGATGCCTCTAATTTGATCTGCTTTGCTCCTTCGTCCCCTTCAGATGCCCCCGTCCTCACTGACACCCTGTAATGAGTGTGTGAGGAGTGTGTGAGTTATGGAGGATGTGAAATGTGATGAATGTTGTGGAGAAAAAGATAAACACTTGCTGAGAGGGAACTCTCTCCCCAGTCTTCTGTGGTTTGGGCTGTGTAGCGCTGCTATGCATCATGGGAAATGGTCTTCCCTGTAATTTGTCTATGTTCAGTCGATTGCATTACATACTGTATTTATACCCACAATGCATTGCATGTTTGTTTAGGTCGAAGGGTTTCTTTGTGCCCTGGTTTATAACTGTCATGAACTGCTCATTCCGAGTGGAGCCTCAACCAACTCTGGGTGAAGGCGGGGTACAGCCAGAACTGCTTGCCAGATCATTGCAGGGCAACACACACACACACACATACACACACACACACACACACACTCACTCACACCTAGGGGCAGTTTCTTGCTGGGGTACGTGCTAACCACCACAACACAGTGCCAGCCAGACGTTCTTAATCCTTAAATTCTCAATGTGTAACACACACACACACACACACACACACGGAAAGAGAGAGAGAGAGAGAGAGAGAGAGAGCTGAATGAAAGGAAATCTGATTTAGTTGAGATCTGATTTACTAAAAGAGGTCTGAATGTGAGTGAAAAGAGCACTAAATCTCAGACAGACTGTTAGAGAACAGTGTGTGTGTGTGTGTGTGTGTGTGTGTGTGTGTGTGTGTGTGTGTTTCCCGAAGTTAGTTTAGGATGAGCTATGAGTTGTAGATTTCCACTGCAGGCGGCCTGAACTCCTTGTGCTGGGGGCAGATGTGGGGGCAGACGTGGGCTTCTCCCCTGATTTATTACCCCTTCTTCATGTAGCGGCTTTCGGGGGTAAGATAATATTTTCATATTATTTTATTAAACACCATGTGGGAGGATTTACGAGCGGCCTGTAAGCTGTAAGCGGATAGGGCATGTAATAAAGTGAAGATGAGGGCAGTGTGAATGATGTGTGGAGTTTCTGAACCCTGCTGTGATGTACCCCTTCTACTTACCCCACCCTGAGACTGTGCTTTCTTACCCCCATATCCTCAGCCAACCCCTCCAGTGCTGCACGCGGCTGCTTCACTGAACTGCCTGGTGGCACTGCACTGAAAGCATCGTACTGATAACAGATAAGAGATGTGAGACAGATGGAGTAAGGTTTGGGTTTTGACACAGGTGGAAAACAGACGGAGGAAGGATTGAGTGGTGAGACAGGTAAGAAACAAAAGGAGTCATTTTTGAGTGGAGAAGCAGGTGAGAAACAGATGGAGTAAAACTTGTGAGGTGAGACAGGTGAGAAACAGATGGAGTAAGGTTTAAGTGATGAGACAAGTAAGGGACAGAAGGAGTGATTTTTGAGAAGAGAGGTAGGTGAGAAACAGATGGAGTAAGGGTTGAGAGGTAAGACAGGTGAGACACAGATGGAATAAGGTTTGATTGGTGAGACAGGTGAGACACAGGTGGAATAAGATTTTAGTGGTGAGGCAGGTGAGGGACAGATAGAGTAAAGGTTGAGGGGTGAAACAGGTGAGGGACAGATGCAGTAAGGGTTGAGTGGTAAGACAGTTGAGAGACGGAGTAATTTTTGGGTGCTCAGACAGGTGAGACACAGATAGAATAAGGTTTGAGTAGTGAGACAGGTAAGGGACAGATGGAGTAAGGTTTTAGTGGTGAGACAGGTGAGGGACAGATTGAGTAAGGTTTGAGTGGTGAGACAGCTGAGGAATGGATGGAGTAAAGTTTGAAAGGTGAGACTGGTAAAAAACAGACTGAGTAAGGTTGGGTGATGAGACAGGTGCGGGACAGATGGCGCAAGGTTCTTAGATGGGTGTGGGATAATGAAATAAACATCACTTTAAACACCTCAGACCCATCTAAACACAATTCTAAATACCTAACACTAAGCACTACTCTTAATACAATAAACCCATTTAAATGCCACTCTTAATACATCAAAACCATTTAAACATCACTCTAAAAACATCAGAACTATTTAAACACCACTCTAAAAACATCAGAACCATTTAAACACCACTCTAAAAACATCAGAACCATTTAAACACCACTCTTAATACACCAGACCCATTTAAACATCACTCTAAAACATCAGAACCATTTAAACATCACTCTAAAACATCAGAACCATTTAAACACCACTCTTAATACAATAAACCCATTTAAACGCCACTCTTAATACATCAGAACCATTTAAACATCACTCTAAAAACATCAGAACCATTTAAACACCACTCTAAAAACATCAGAACCATTTAAACACCACTCTAAAAACATCAGAACCATTTAAACACCACTCTTAATACACCAGACCCATTTAAACATCACTCTAAAACATCAGAACCATTTAAACATCACTCTAAAAACATCAGAACCATTTAAACACCACTCTTAATACAACAAACTCATTTAAACACCACTCTTAATACACCAGACCCATTTAAACATCACTCTAAAAACATCAGAACTATTTAAACATCACTCTTAATACACCAGACCCATTTAAACATCACTCTTAATACATCAGAACCATTTAAAACCACTCTAAATACAACAACCCATTTAAACACCACTCTTAATACATCAGAACCATTTAAACATCACTCTAAAAACATCAGAACCATTTAAACATCACTCTTAATACACCAGACCCATTTAAACATCAGAACCATTTAAACACCACTCTTAATACAACAAACCCATATAAACACCACTCTTAATACACCAGATTCATTTAAACATCACTCTAAAAACATCAGAACCATTTAAACACCACTCTTAATACACCAGACCCATTTAAACATCACTCTAAAACATCAGAACCATTTAAACATCACTTTTAATACAACAAACCCATTTAAACATCACTCTTAATACATCAGAACCATTTAAACATCAATCTAAAACATCAGAACCATTTAAACACCACTCTTAATACACCAGACCCATTTAAACATCACTCTAAAAACATCAGAACCATTTAAACACCACTTTTAATACAACAAACCCATTTAAACATCACTCTTAATACATCAGAACCATTTAAACATCAATCTAAAAACATCAGAACCATTTAAACACCACTCTAAATACAACAAACCCATTTAAACACCACTCTTAATACACCAGACCCATTTAAACATCAATCTAAAAACATCAGAACCATTTAAACACCACTCTAAAAACATCAGAACCATTTAAACATCACTCTAAAAACATCAGAACCATTGAAACACCACTCTGAATACAACAAACCCATTTAAACACCACTCTTAATACATCAGAACCATTTTAACATCACTCTAAAAACATCAGAACCATTTAAACACCACTCTTAATACAACAAACCCATTTAAACACCACTCTTAATATCCGTAACCCATTTAAACACTACTCTAAATACATCAGACTCATTTACACACCACTCTAAATCCAACAAACCCATTTAAACACCACTTTTAACACCCCAAATCCATTTAAACACCACTCTTAATACCCAAAACCCATTTAAACACCACTCTAAACACAACAAGCACATTTAAGCACCGCTCTTAATACCCAAACCCATTTAATCACCATTCTAAATTCAACTCGCTTATTTAAACACCACTCTAAATACCTCAGACCCATCTAAACACCACTCTAAATACCCCAAACCCATCTAAACACCACCCTGAACACCTCTGACCCATCTAACCACCACTGTAAATACCCCAAACCTATCTAAACAACGCTCTTAATGTCCCAAAGCTCTCTAGACCCATCTCAACACCACTCTACATACCCGGGCCCATCTAAACACCATTCTTAATGTGCCAAACTCATGTAAACAGCACTCAATATACCTCAGACTCACCTGAACACCACTCTAAACACCCCAAACCTATCTAAACACCACTCTGAACACCCCAGACCCATCTAAACACCATTCTAAATACCTCAGACCTATCTAAACACCACTCTAAACACCCCAAACACATTTACACTCTACTTTAAATACCCAAAATCCATCTAAACACAACTCTAAATACCCCAAACTCCTGGAACACCAGTTAAATACCGCAAATCTATTGAAACACCACACTAAATACCCTTAACCCCTTAAACACCACTCCTAATACCCCAAACCCTTCAAAACCCATGGCTCATAGACCTTTTTCTTTGACCTTTCAGCAGCATTTGACCCGGTCAACCACAAGACTTTCTTGTTCATTCTCATGAGTCTTGGAATTTGTGATTCAGCATGGCAGTGGTTCGTTCTAATTGGAAGGTCACTCATATCAGATAACATAAGGTGGATCGACATCTGCCCCATGCAGACTCTCCACTGGCATCCCTCAGGGTTCAGTACTTGGTCCACTTCTGTTCTCCTTTTATACTAGGTCCGTCAGTGATGTCCTATCCTCACATGGGATCTCATACCACTGCTATGCAGATGACATTCAACTCATCCTTGCCTTTCCTCCCTCAGACACTGATGTTTCTGTCTGGATCTCTGCATGTCTGGCAAATATCTCATCATGCATGACATCTCAAGAGCTGAAGATTCATCCCAACAAGACTGAACTGATATTCATCCCAGCTGAGTCCTCCCCACATCAAGATCTTGTAATCTCCCTGGACAACTCTTTGATCTCTCCTTCAGTCACTGCATGAAGTATTGGGGTAACCATGGACAATCCTCTGTCCTCCTGTCCTATTGATAATCTTTGATAATCTTTCTTAATCATGTCTATTTAACTCCTCTTTAAAATCCGAAGGATTCCTCTATTTCTTTCCACTACTCCCACTCAGATACTTGTCCAGTCCCTTGTCATCTCAAGACCAGACTACTGTAACTCACTCCTGACAGGTCTACCTTTGAGTGCCATTCAGTCTCTACAACTGATTCAGACTGCAGCTGCACAGCTTGCTTTCAACCTTCCCAAATTCTCCCACACCACTTCACTGCTACGATCTCTTCACTGGCTTCCTGTAGCTGCTTGCATTAGATTTTTACTTTCGAATTACCCCAAACCCATCTAAACACCACTCTAACTACACCAAATCCATCTATCCTCCACTGTAAATACCCAGTGAATTTAGAGTGGTGTTGAAGAGGGCGTGTCAGTGTAATAAATGCTCAGAGAATGAAATAATGATTTATGGGTAACGATCTGAGTGAAGTTCACACACAGGTCACACTGATGTTACCTGCAAAGGAAGAATAGAGTGTGTATATGTGTATGTGTGTGTGTGCACGCTCACATGTGTGTGTATGAGAGAGAGAGAGAGAGGGGAGGGGGTCAGGTTATTGCTGTCTGTGTGTTCAGTCTAATAAAAAACTCATTAAAGGATCAGGGTGAGTGACGACCCCATAAAGTGTGAGCTGAACTTTGACCTTTGATGAGGATAAAACTACCTTCACACTGGCCATCCAGTAATATGTGTGTGTGTGTGTGTGTGTGCAAAAGGAAAAGAGAGAATCATTCTGACCTTTGTGTTACAGCCTATTAAATTAGCTGGTAGCAACACAGTGGGACATTTTAGGAGCTCCTAAAATTGTGTGTGTGTGTGTGTGTGTGTGTGTGTGTGTGTGTGTGTGTTTCTCCGTGATTGTACCAGAAATGCTTAATAACGAATTCTAAAAATGAATGATGACTTTTATTAGTACACTGAGATGAAAGAAGGAATTTAAGAAAAAACAAAACAAAAAAACACTGTAGTGTTACAGACTGCAGGAATCAGAAGGAGGATTACACACTGCAAAGTAACAATGAGAACAGACTATCTTGGGGCTTACTATAAAAAACATGACTACAAACAGTACTGAGGACATGGGACTATAAACAGTACTGAGGACACTGGGGGGACTATAAACACTACTGTGGAGACTGGGGGACTATAAACAGTACTGAGGACACTGTGGGGACTATAAACAGTACTGTGGACTGTAGAGACTATAAACAGTTTTGTGGACACTGGTGGACTATAAACAGTACTGTGAACTGTGGGAACTATAAACAGTACTGTGTACACTAGAGGACTATGAACAGTACTGTGGATATTGGGGGACAACAGTACTGAGGACACTGGAGGTCTATAAACACTACTGAGGAGACTCGGGGACTATAAAAAATACTGAGGATATTGGGGGACTATAAACAATACTGTGGACTCTGGTGGACTATAAACAGTATTGTGCACACTGGGGAATTAAAAACAGTACTGTGGATTCTAGGGAATTATAAACAGAATTGTGGACACTAGGGGATTATAAGCAGTACTGAGTACTCTAGGGGATGATACTGTGGACACTGAGGAACTATAAAGAGTACTGTGGACTCTGGTGGACTATAAACAGTACTGTGGACTGTAGAGACTATAAAAGTTCTGTGTACACCGGTGGACTATATATAGTAATTTGGACTGTAGAGACTATAAAAGTTCTATGAACACTGTTGGACTATAAACAGTACTGTATACTCTAGTGGATTATAAACAGTATTGTGGACTATGGGGACTATAAACAGTACTGTGGACTCTGGTGGACTATAAACAGTACTGTTGAATGTGGGGACTTTAAACAGTACTGTGGACTGTGGTGACTTATAACAGTACTGTGTACTCTAGAGATGTATAAAAGTACTATGGACACTGGGGGACTATAAACAGTACCGTGGATACTAGAGGACTATAAACAGTACTGTGGACACTGGTGGACTATAAACAGTACTGTGGACTCTGGTGGACTATAAACAGTACTGTGGATGCTGGTGGACTATAAACAGTACTGTGGACACTGGTGGACTATAAACCATACTGTGGACTGTAGGGACTATAAAAGTTTTGTGTACACTGGTGGACTATAAACAGTACTGTGAACTGTGGGGACTATAAACAGTTCTGTGTACACTGGGGGACTATAAACAGTACTATGGACACTGGGAGACTATAAACAGTACTGTGGACACTAGAGAATTATAAACAGTTCCGTGGACGCTGGTGGACTATAAACAGTACTGTGGACGCTGGTGGACTATAAACAGTACTGTGGACACTGGTGGACTATAAACCATACTGTGGACTGTGGTGACTATAAACAGTACTGTGTGCACTGGGGGACTATAAACAGTACTATGGACACTGGGAGACTATAAACAGTACTGTGGACACTAGAGGACTATAAACAGTACCGTGGACGCTGGTGGACTATAAACAGTACTGTGGATGCTGGTGGACTATAAACAGTACTGTGGACACTGGTGGACTATAAACCATACTGTGGTCTGTAGGGACTATAAACAGTACTGTGGATGCTGGTGGACTATAAACAGTACTGTGGATGCTGGTGGACTATAAACAGTACTGTGGACACTGGTGGACTATAAACCATACTGTGGACTGTAGGGACTATAAAGTTTTGTGTACACTGGTAGACAGTAAATAGTACTGTGGACAATGGGAGACTATAAACAGTACTGTGGACACTAGAGGACTATAAACAGTACTGTGTACACTGGTGAACTATAACCAGTACCGTGGACACTAGAGGACTATAAACAGTACTGCGGACTGTAGGGACTATAAAAAGTTTTGTGGACACTGGTTTATTTTAAACAGTACTGTGAACTGTGGGGACTATAAACAGTACTGTGTACACTAGAGGACTTTGATCAGTACTGTGGATATTGGGGGACCATAAACAGTACTGAGGACACTGGGGGACTATAAACACTACTGAGGAGACTCAGGGACTATAAAAAGTACTGAGGACATTGGGGGATTATAAACAGTACTGTGGAGATTGGAGGACGATAAACAGTTCTGTGGACACAACGGAACTGTGAACAGTACTTTGGACTCTGGGAGGCTATAAACAGTACTGTGGACACAACGGAACTATAAACAGTACTGTGGACACAACAGAACTATAAACAGTATTGTAGATACTGGTGGACTATACACAGTACTGTGGACTCTGGTGGACTGTAGACAGTAGTGGGATACTGGTGGACTGTAAACAGTACTGTGGACACCTGGGAACTATAAACAGTACTGTGGATACTGGTGGACTATAAACTGTACCGTGGACTGTGGGAACTATAAACAGTACTGTGTACACTGGTGGACTATAAACAGTACTATGGACACAAGAGGACTATAAACAGTACTGTGGACTCTGGTGGACTATAAACAGAACTGTGGACACTGGGGGGCTATGAAAAGTACTGTGGACACTGGTGAGCTATGAACAGTATTGTGGACTGTGGGGACTATAAACAGAACTGTGTACACTGGTGGACTATAAACAATATTGTGGACTGTGGGGACTATAAACAGAACTGTGTACACTGGTGGACTATAAACAGTATTGTGGACTGTGGGGACCATAAACAGTACCGTGGACGCTAAAGGACTATAAACAATACTGTGGACGCTGGTGGACTATACACAGTACTGTGGACTCTGGTGGACTATTAACAGTACTGTGGACGCTGGTGGACAATAAACAGTACTGGGGACACTGGTGCGCTATAAACAGTATTGTGGACCCTGGGGGGCTATAAACAGCACTGTGGACACTGGTGGGCTATAAACAGTATTGTGGACTGTGGGGCTATAAACAGTACTGTGGACACTGGTGGGCTATAAACAGTATTGTGGACTGTGAGGGGCTATAAACAGTACTGTGGACACTGGTGGGCTATAAACAGTATTGTGGACTGTGGGGCTATAAACAGTACTGTGGACACTGGTGGGCTATAAACAGTATTGTGGACTGTGGGGGGCTATAAACAGTACCGTGGACACTCGAGGACTGTAAACAGTACTGTGGACTCTGGTGGACTATGAACAGAACTGTGGACACTGGGGGGCTGAGCGTTCTCAAATTCAATAGACTAATATTTATGTATTTATTTTTACTATTTTAACCAATTAATATTTTTATATTTAACTGTCCTAGATTATTATCCTTCTGCTGCTTTATTGTTTATGATTAATGTTGTTGAATTTGGAAGAGACATATTAAGGAACTTAGAAAAGAAACATGTCGCTCATGCAAACTAGAAAAATATCAGATAAAAACAGAATAGAGAATTCTGGGAGAATTATAAAGAGAATGCTTGGAAGTTATTGAAACTTGCAATTTCTTTAAAAAATGCCTGCATGTTTCTACTAATATCTATGTTAAGCTCCTTATGTGAGAGTACAACCAGCATAACTAAGAAACTAGGGGATTATGGGAAACAGAGGAATAAAGAAGTAGGATTAGAAGGAAAGGAAAAGTAAAAGGACACTAAAGGACTGCTTGTGGACTAGAATAAACTGAAGTGAGTAAATGAGTGAGTGAGTGAGTGAGTGAGAGTCTCTGGGTTTTGGTTTCCTATCCCTGTAGATCAGGGGTGTCCAATCTTATCCAAGGGCCGATGTGGGTCCAGGTTTTCACTTCAACCAAGCCTACACCTTCCACCTGTGTGAACCACTGATCTCAGAAAATGATTGGATCGTGTAGCCTATTGACTGTATGCAGCAAAACCTGAAGCTATACAAAAAAGATGGGTAAAATAGAAATAATTACATCCAAGGTGCTGCAAAGGCCTGGCGAGCTGTCCAGGGTGTACTCTGCCCTCGCCCAGAGTTGGCTGAGATGGGCACCAGCCTCCCTGTGACCCTCATTCAGATTTTAGCTATGCAGAGCATTTTTTAATTTATTTTAAAGAGAAACTATTGGTAAGGTTATATGAATTTACGGTACGCTGACCATCAGCAGTAAAATTTTCAGGTTTTCGAGCTGTGCTGGCTTTCAACAGCGCCATTTTGAGATCTTAAGACAAGGTGGTCTCCCCAAGATGGCTGCCACTTGGCTTCAAAATTGAAACACTCAGCTGCAATCTAGTCTTTTTTTTTCTCAGTGATTGTAACAGGCAGAAGGTGTGACTACTGCTTAGTTGAAGTAAAAACCTGCACGCACACCGGCCCTTTGTGGATAAGACTGGACACCGCTGCTGTCGATGAAGATTCAGTGAGCTGAGAGCTGAACACTGCCCTCTACTGGTGCTAAGTGGTTTTACAGCTTGTGTGTTAAATATATTGAAGTGTGTGTGTGTGTGTGTGTGTGTGTGTGTGTGTGTGTGTGTACTGTAAATCTATTTAAATGAAGTTATTTCTTTAGAAATTAAGTTTTTATTTTTTATAGAAATAAACATAAATAAGAATATAAGTAACTTTCTCGTGGTTCCTTTGTTTCCAAGTGTCAACGAGATTCTTTTAAATTATTTTAAAACATTCATGTTTATGTTTTAGTTTCTTGGTCATTTTATTTTTCCTGTTTTTATGTCTTTTATTGTCCCCTCATTTCCAATTCCCCGGTGTCCACCAGTGTCCTATAGTGTCCTCGTCCTCTAGTTTTCTTTGTCTCTACATTTTAATATTAAAAAGATAACGTGTCTCGTCTTCTTTTTCCCCTTGTATTAAATGTCCCTTGCTGATTCCTTTCTTTCCAGTATCCCCAGGATAAAGTGACTCTGACATTACAATGTCCTCTACTGTTACCATGTTTCCACGGTCCATGTTCCCAAAGTCCCAAAGAAACTCTTCTCTCATTTCATCGTCTCCTAGTCTTAGTGGTGAGTCAGACTCGTTTTCACTGAGGGCCACATCATTATATGTGTAGGTCATCCAGGGTCAAATAATCACTGTCCACCGCTTCACAAAGAGCCTACACGAAATCTGCACAGTGAAATGCTTTTATTCACTTTTCTGACAACGCCTGACAGCAACAAGCTAGCTTTCAATCTCTCTTAAGTCATGACTGACTAGCTGCGAACACCTAGTGGGTGGATGATGAATTATGTTTCATGGTAATTTTTGATAATAATGTTTGATTATCACATACTTTGAAAACTCTTGTGGGCCACAGAAATGAGTTGATGGGTCAAATTTAGCCCGCGGGTCTTGAGTTTGACATCTGTTCCCTATATTTGCCCCTATTCCCTACAATCCCTAGTTTCATTGTCCCCACATCTCCTATGTTCCAGTGCCCTTTGATGTTCTTGTCCGACGGTTTATAGATCTTTTATCTCAGTGTCCACAGTATCGTTGCCATGTTCCCTAGTTTTCTTTATCCATTTATTTCCCTGTCTCTGAGTGTTCTGAGCTTTATATTTCCTTAGACAGTTTCTCTGCCTTTGATTACCTTGTCCCCTTGTTCTCAGCGTTCCCCATTTTTCACCCTCATTCTTTTTCTTTTGTCTATTATTTCCAGTCTTCAAGATAATTTGTCCCTCTCCCCATGGTCCCAAGTTTTCACTGTCCTCTCCTGTCCTTTAGTTTTATTGTCCAATAGTGTAAAGTGTCTTTTTTTTATAATATTTACTGTCCTGTTGCGTGATTTGAGATGGAGCCCATAGCAGTTTCTAATTGGCTGTCGTTCTTTTGATGCCCTCATCAGGAAGTGAAACTCTGAAGCCGTACAGTCTCAGGACAAGGAAAAAGTAAACAACCCTCCGCTTTTCTCATCATGTGTCTGTCATACATGACCTCAGGGTCTGTCACGAAACTGTCAGGAATGCTGCGGTGTAAATGAACTGCTTTGTTTCTGAGGCATACACACACACACACACACACACACACACACACACACACACACACACACTGATGGCAGTTCACCTCACAAATCTCTCGCCAGGCTTTTAACCCTAATATAGCCGGAGGGCTGCGTCCCAAACTGCAGACATCATGTCTACTTAGTGTTCTTAATAGCATGCTGCTCATTTCAAGAGTCCATCACAGATTACACAACACACCGACTCTAACAGTCTGTGTCTGACACAGACTCTAAAAGTCAGTTAAACACAGCTGCTAGTGTTGAGTGCTTCCAGTGATTAATGTCAAGATAAACTCTTTTGTGCATGAATTATGAAAAAATTGTGATAAAATTCTTTACAAAGATTTGTTTAATGAAATATTTTATTTAATATGTATTAGGGCCAGTGGTGGCCCGGTGGTAGGGTGCTGGATTACTGATCTGAAGGTCGGGGGTTCAGGCCCCACTATCACCGGCCATGTCTATCACTGTCTGTGGTGAGAGGAATGTAAAAGAATCATTGCTGATTATTGTAAAGATTGCTGCATAGCCGTCAGCGTGTTTCTGCCCTGCGATGGCCTGGCGAGCTGTTCAGTGTGTACTCTACCCTCGCCCAGGGTCGGCTGAGATGGGTGCCAACCACCTTGCGGCCCTAATTAGGATTAAGCGCTTTAGAAAATGAATGAATGAATAATATGTATTATTTTGATGATGCCTTGCACTGTACAGAACATTAAAGATTTAAAATGTGTGTCACTGAGTGTATGGTTAGGAGATGACGCACCTGCAGGAGTCACTGAGGATGTATTATTAAGCAACACAAGAACGGGGTAAACAATAAAAAGGCCCACAAACTTCCACTCATACCCATGTGTATCAAAAACACAAAACAACTAAGGCAGCAGGCGGACTTGTAGGTAATTTTCATGGAGCCAAAGCAGGAATCAGAAGCTGTGTTAAAGTGCAGGACATCCGGTACGTAGTTATAGTGAATCACTGTAAGCACTAACAGACAGACGGGTGAACAGACGGAGATCTCTAGATCAGACTGGATTTGAGAAGACCAGAGAAAGACAAAACAATCCGAATCTAGAAACTGTTAAAACAAACACTTAATCTGACAGGTGATACCGGTGAGAGCGGTCAGGTGAGGCAGTCAAAAGGAAGATGGAAACTCTGCTAGTATGATAAAATAATACGAATAATTAATGATACCTGGAATGAGGTCCAGGCCACTCTTCCAATTTTTGGACACTTTAAAGAATTTTAGACAATAAGAAATCACGACAGTCCTTTTGGTGGCACAGTGGTGTAGCGATTAGCACATCCGCCTCACAGCAAGAAGGTCCTGGGTGTATATATATATACAGTATATATATATATATATATATATATAAGCAAATATGTGTATAGACCTATAACATTATAACTATAACATATTCTATAACTTTAACTCTATAACTTTAAAGCAATAATTTATATTCTATAACTTGTAGTCAATACTATAACTATGTAACTCTATAAATATGAAATTATAACTCTATAACTCTAAAAGGCTATAGCTCATGTAACAATGAAGCGATGTGATACCTCAACTAATAAGAACATGAACTTTTTTTTTGTAAATTTGTTAATTTAATCTTGGAAATATTAGAGGATTTTTGGAATCCTTTCGCCAGCTCCTTTTTAGCTTCCGCTATCACAGAGGGTGAGCAGAGCAAGAGCTTTTGAAATGATTTCTGTCCATCCATCCGTCTGTACATCTATAGGCTGTAAGTGTGATAATTTTGGAAGAAAATGTTAAAGGACCTGACCTTGTTTCTTCTGTACTTTGCTCGTATATAAAGGGTAGTAAAATTAAAAAACTCTTATTTTAAACAAACGTTAACCAAAGAGTTTGTTAAAATGCAAAATTGTAAAAATAAATAAATCAATATGTTTGAAACTTTGTTAACTTTTTCTTCATATTGTGGGCTTTTAATGACACATTCAAACAAATATATTTTTCAGCTGATGATCCAGACACAGTTTAATAATCTATATGAAAATTATCTGTAATTTAGTGTTTTATTAATTTTAAATAATGAATTAGATTCTTGTTATGGTTTTTAATAATCTTTAAAATGTATTTGCTGTAACTCTGATGGGATATTTAGAGGTAAATGTTTTAATTATTGAATTAAAAAAAAAATTCACTCTGATTATGATTAATATTAATATTTTTGTAATGTAATCCGTTTTAATGACAGTATTTTACATGTGTGTGTGTGTGTGTGTGTGTGTGTGTGTATGAGAAGAAGATAAAGTGGTATCCCAGCATTCCGTTTACAGTGTGGTCTTTCCCGCCGTTTGGTCTCCTGTCGGCGTCTCTGTCGGACAGTAATTAGTGTGAGGTGATTTCGTGGCGTGCAGCCTGTGCGTGTTTTCTCACTTTGTTTAGTTTTTGGCGGTGGTAGCGACGTGTTAATGTGAGTGTTTTAGGAGATTTGTGGAGATGTGATGAACGGGAGAAGGACGATGGAGGTTTCAGTAATAAACTCCTTATAGAGGAAGAAAACCTGAGAAAGTTCTGAAATACTAAACACTGCTCTGAGAAAACGTAAACATGAACAACTAATCGCGACAACGTTTATAAATATTACTGTATAACGTGGGTTTATACGTGCTGTATATACAGTGTTTATGTGTACGATATTATTTATAATGAAATAAACTTTACTGTAGAACTTTGTTGAAGTATGGGGGTAATTACAGTGAAGTAAAGTTGTAGAGGACAGCGTGGTGAGTGATTATTATTCTCTGGAATCTGATCCCGTTATGTTTTAGATGAGTAAATGATAAGTGAAAGTGTTTGTTATCTTTTCCTTCGGTTTCTGTTTATGTTTCAGGATTCAGTACTTCAGGACTTTCACCTTTAGCTCTCTGGCCCGCGGTGTGTTCTGTACCTTTTGTATTCATGTGTTGTTTTTATTTCTCTGTTTATCTTTCCATCAGATGTAATTGATCACTTGGCAGGTGATATTACGTGGAATTCACACTCGACATGTTTCCACATGATGTTTTTGGCACAAAATGAACAGACAGCACTTTGTACTCTTTCTCTTTCACTCATTCCATTAATTTCTTTCTTTTACACTTTACTAACATGACAAATGTCAAAACTCAAAGTATAAAAATCAGTAAACATCAACAACAACAATAACAACCGTTGATTTAACCTTTAACCTACAGCTGTGTGTGTGTGTGTGTGTGTGTGTGTGTGTGTGTGTGTGTGGCGGTAGTTAATTATTCGAGTAATGAATTATTCGATAGTAAGAATATATTTTTTATTTTTAAGAATTTGCCTTTTTTTGTTTTGTTTTTTCCATTAAAGTGATTTTATTGAACTACTGAGAGGAAGAGACCATCTGTTAACCAGCTAGGTCTGTGCTAACCAGCTAACAGAAAAACCTAGTAAGTTGAATTTTTTTAGTCAAATTTGATTTAGACCTAAATTAGCATTTTCTAGGTTTTGCTCCATCATTTGATCAAAGTTAAAAGTTACCTCTGAAGCCCCTCTTGAGTGTATTTCCCTCTGAACTGTTAAGATCACAGGAGACCTGCTCTAATGTAAAGTATTTTATAATAGGAATAATATTTATATACATAGACACACTTGATGGACAGTGTTAGCTTTTTGGTTTGTTTCATTTGCAAATTCTGATGCTTTTTAAACACATTAGTGTTACACACAGTTGGGCAGAGTTTATTTATTCAGAAATAGGAGATGAACAGAGATGCACATGTTTATAAAATAAAATTCAAGCAAACAGCTGAAAACAATGAAACCAAGAAGCATAAGCATGACTTGAGGATATGCCGGAAACAGTAACGTCTAAAACACGAGCTTCAGAATAAAACATGAACAAGTAGAATTTTAATGAGATACACGTTACCTTTTATGTTCCTTATACTGTTGCTTATTGATCTTTGATGTTTCCTCCAAGCTATTATGTTGTTACAGAAAAGATATTCAATATATTACAATAATTCTGAGTGAAAGTGTGGGTTTTGGATCACAGCACATCACTACACCCACCAACAACGCACCCTCATGCCCGGTTACTTAAACATGGTGTTTCCATTGAGAGTATGGAGCGGGTTATATCACAGTGTGTATCGGATTGGGCGGAGGTACGTGGTTCAATAGCAAAGGTCCTGTGCAGGGCGCAAACCTGTTCATGTTTGGATTTATTTGTAAAATTGATGGATTATGATTCTTGAGGTACTTCACTATTTCTGGCAACAAAGTGGGGGTGTGGTTTTGGGTGGAGGTGTGGATCTGGGTGGAGGTGTGGTTCTAGGTGGAGGTGTGGTTCTAGGTGGAGGTGTGTTTCTGGGTGGAGGTGTGGTACTGAGTGGAGGTGTGGCTCTGGGTGGAGGTGTGGTACTGAGTGGAGGTGTGGATCTGGATGGAGGTGTGGCTCTGGGTGGAGGTGTGGTTCTGAGTAAAAGTGTGGTTCTGGGTGGAGGTGAGGTTCAGGGTGGAGGTGTGGTACTGAGTGGAGGTGTGGTACTGAGTGGAGGTGTGGATCTGGATGGAGGTGTGGCTCTGGGTGGAGGTGTGGTTCTGAGTAAA
>JAQMYF010000024.1:290682-293182 GCA_030014195.1 Neosilurus mollespiculum
GGTGTTTGGTGGTGAATATTGGTGTTTGATGGGAAATGCCAGTGTTTAATGGTTAATGTGGGTGTTTGATGGTGAACATTGGTGTTTGGTGGGGAATATTGGTGTTTGGTGGTGAATGTTGGTGTCTGATGGTGAATGTTGGTGTTTGATGGTGAATATTGGTGTTTGATGGAAAATGTTGGTGTTTGATGGAGAATGCTGGTGTTTGGTGGTGAATGTTGGTGTTTATTGGTAAATGTTGGTTTTTAATGGTGAATGGTGGTGTTTTATGGTTAATGTGGGTGTTGGCTGGTTATTGTGGGAGTTTGATGGAGAATGTTGGTGTTTGATGGTGAATGTTGGTGTTTCATGGAGAATGTTGGTGTTTGATTGAGAATGTTGGTGTTTGATGAAGAATGTTGGTGTTTAATGGTGAATGTTGGTGTTTGATTGTGAATGTTGGTGTTTTATGGTGAATGTTGGTGTTTGGTGGGGGATGTTGGTGTTTAATGGTGAATGTTGGTGTTTGATGGAAAATGTTGGTGTTTGATGGAGAATGCTGGTGTTTGGTGGTGAATGTTGGTGTTTAATGGTTAATGTTGGTTTTTAATGGTGAATGGTGGTGTTTTATGGTTAATGTGGGTGTTTGCTGGTTATTGTGGGAGTTTGATGGAGAATGTTGGTGTTTGATGGTGAATGTTGGCGTTTATTGGTGAATGTTGGTGTTTAATGGTAAATAGTGGTGTTGGATTGGGAATGTTGGTGTTTGGTGGTGAATATTGGTGTTTGATGAGAAATGCCAGTGTTTAATGGTAAATGTTGGTGTTTAATGGTCAGTGTTGGTGTTTATGGAGAATGTTGGTGTTTGATTGAGAATGTTGGTGTTTAATGGTGAATGTTGGTGTTTAATGGTGAATGTTGGTGTTAGATTGTGAATGTTGCTATTTTATGGTGAATGTTGGTGTTTGGTGGGGGATGTTGGTGTTTAATGGTGAATGTTGGTGTTTGGTGGGGAATGTTGGTGTTTGATGGTGAATGTTGGTGTTTGATGGAGAATGTTGGTATTTGGTGGAGAATGTTGGTGTTTGATGGTGAATGTTGATGTTTAATGGTGAATGTTGGTGTTTGACGGAGAATGTTGGTGTTTGATGGTGAATGTTGGTGTTTAATGGAGAATGTTGGTGTTTGATGGTGAATGTTGATCTTTAATGGTGAATGTTGGTGTTTGATGGAGAATGTTGGTGTTTAATGGTGAATGTTGGTGTTTGATGGAGAATGTTGGTGTTTGATGGTGAATGTTGGTGTTTGATGGGGAATGTTGGTATTTGTTGGAGAATGTTTGTATTTGATGGTGAATGTCAGTGTTTGATGGTGAATGATGGGGTTTGATAGTGAATGTTGGTCTTTGGTGGAGAATGTTGGTGCTTGTTTACTGATAATGTAGTATATTTACCTGTATGTCATGTTCTGATGAGCCACTTTGAATGAATCAAATCTTCACCTGACTCATACACCCTTCATACACTCTGGAAATATCTTTGATGTTAACAGCAAACATATTCCTCAGTGTCCTGACGTGTTATAACAGAAGGTCACTGCTATAACCCTGTCTGAAAGGACTGCAGTGTTTATGTAGCCTTTTGAAATGGCACACGGTTTGTCGTTGCCTTAAAAACGTCTCCTGTCTCTGCGTCTTGTATGCTTCAGAATATTGAGTCCACATTTTTGGGATGCACGCTGTCGGCATTCTCATCTACTAATAACAGGATTGATTTCCTCACTAGTGTTTCATCTCATGTCAGCTCCTTCTCAGAACACATTTTCTCATCTGCTTAGGCAGCATTCTTCCTTTCCTTCAATTTTTCATCCTTTCTTTCCTTCCCCCCCCTCTCTTTCCCAGCATGCAGTGCGTTCCTTTAATATGGTTTCTGCTGGAGGGGTGGAATGGTTAGAGCTTTCCTTGAGTGCGGCTCGGATGTTTTTGCCAAAGCCGCAGCAGAACGAGGAGCGCTTTTGTTCCCTATTAGAGACTGGCAAGTGTTCATTAGCAGCCACAGATGTTAGCATTAGCATCACGTTCCTGATTCTCGAGCCTGCAATATTCTGATCCTGAATCAGAGTGTTTTTAAATCAGATATCCAAAATGTTTACAATAATTTCAGTACATAACAAGTTGATTCTGTTCACATATTATTTCATGGCGTCTCCTCTGCATCGTATAAAGAAATAGAATATAAAAGAATGCAATGCGTCATCCTCTTTAGCTGCTTTTACATGTTCAGTGGGAACAATTGTCGCCGAATAACTTGACAACTGGAGCAAGTTGCACCCACGTTCCTACATGTTTACAGAGTCACTCTCAAATTAGTGGCATGCAGGAAGCTACAGGGACAAAGCACAAACAAACTATTGGAGAAGACATTCCCATCTGCTGTGAAAACCAGTGAAATGACCTAATAACGTTGATGGATTCTCCTGCACAGGTGACACCCTCCTGCATGTCACTTGTTGTGTTCAAATG
>JAQMYF010000024.1:295682-301145 GCA_030014195.1 Neosilurus mollespiculum
CACAAATAAATAAATGCAGAAGTGTGTTTTCCGGCCGCGGGCTAAATTCAAACCAGTGTTGTGGCTGTGTGTGTGTGTGTGTGTGTGTGTGTGTGTGTGTGTGTGTGTGGTCACAGCTCTTGGGTCGTTTGAAGCTGAATCATCAGCAGCAGTCATAAATCTCTGATCAGAATGCTGTGTTATTTCTTTATTAAATAACATAATTATAATTGTTGCATGTTTACACAAAACGTCTCTGATTATTTCTCAGTGTGAGAATTAAAATACAACTCGACTACTCAATAACATGATAATGCCTCAACTCAACCAACCAATAACTCAACAGATTCAGAATTCAATGAGTTAATAATTCAAATACTCTATAAACTAAAAACTCTTTTACTAAAAACAGCAATAACTTAATAACTCTTTAACCTAAAAACTCTCTAAGTCAATAATTCTTTAACTTAAAAACACTATAACAGAAAATCTCTAACTCAAAAACCCTATAACGAAAACTCAGTTACTCAAAAATTCTTTAACTTAAAAACACTATAACAGAAAATCTCTAAACTCAAAAACCCTATAACAAAAACTCAATTACTCAAAAATTCTAACTTAAAAAAAAAATTACCTAAAACTCGATAACTTAAAAGTTATATAACCTAAAAACCCTATGACTGAAAAACTCTACCATTCAAGCACTTTTTAACTTAAAACCCCTATAACTTAAAAACGCTATAACTCAGGAACTCTTTAACCCAAAAAGACTTTAACTTAAAAAAGATATAACCTAAAGCCCTATAACTGAAAACACCTTAACTGAAAAACTCTATTACTCAAGAACTTTATAACTTAAACTCTACAACTCAAAAACCCTATAACCTAAATACTCTTTAACTCAAAAATTCTATAACTCAAGAACTCTTTAACTCAAAAACTCTAACTTGACACTTTAACTAAACAAATTCCAAAACCTAAAAACCCCATAAACTCAAAACTCTTTAACTTAAAAACTCCTTGAATTCATAAACTCCATAACTTTAAAATGCCATAACTTAAAAACTCTATAACTTAAAAACTCTATGACTCAAAATCTTTTGAACTTAAAATCACTATAACTTAAAACTCAATAACTCGACAACTTTATAACTTAAAATTATATAACTCAAAAACTCCTTAACCTAAAAACCCTATAACTTAAAAACTTTATAATTTAAAAACTCTAACTCAGAAACTCTATAACTTAACAACTTTATACAGTAGTGTGCAATGAAGCTTATATACCACTTTTTTCTAAAAGGGCTCCTAATAAAAAGAAGTAAAAAATGACTTCTCTATAATTTTTTTGGTGAAAATGTATTGAACAATGCTATTGTAGGCAACGAGAACAAAAAAAAAATCATTCCGACAAGAATGTTAAGGTAAAAGTTTGGCTAATAAACAAAAACACTGAAAATACAGATTTTTCAGAAAAATTTGAAGGTGTCTCAAAAATTATTTTTTTTTTACTTTTGCAGAGCATGAGTGAACTTCAAACCATATGGAATGGTTTAACGAGTGAAGAAATTAAAAATTCAGTGATGCAGTGATGATTATACATGTAACAAAATGAAGAAAAATCAGAACCAAGTTCTATTCAAGTATTTATTTCATGTAATATTGGATCATATTGATGAGAATAAGTGAACAAACAACAATATAAAGTAATAACAAAAATAACAGTCTCTTTTTTAGAGAAAAAAAGTCAGTATTTAGTGTGAACACCCTTTACATTGATTATAGCATTTAACCTTTCAGGCATAGAGTTCACATATTTTTAATTTCTTCACTAAATCATTCCATATGGTTTGAAGTTCATTCATGCTATGAAAAAGTAAAAAAATATACATTTGCGACACCTTTTAATATTTCTGAAAAATTGGTATTTTCGGTGTTTTTGTTTATTATTCGTACTTTTACCTTAATATTCTTGTCGGAATTATTTTCTTTGTTCTCATTGCCTATAATCGCATTCAATACATTTTCACCAAAAAATATAGAGAAGTAATTTTTTACACAAAAGCCCTTTTACACAAAAGTGGTGGTGTAGAAGCTTCACTGCACTCTACTGTAACTCAACAACTTTAGAACTCAAAAACTCTATAACTCGATGTAATAACTTGAAAACTTCAAACCTAAAAACTCTATAACTCAAAAGCTCAATAGCTAAAAATCTGTAAAAATCAAAACTCTATAACTATCTCAGCTGACTCTGGGCGAGGGCAGAGTACACCCTGGACAGCTTGCCAGGCCATCGCAGGCATGTTCTCCCTGTGCTTGTGTGTGAATGATTGTGTGTGTGTTGTCCCTGCCATGGACTGGCAAGCTGTTTAGGATGTTTCCTGCCTTCACCCAAAGTCGGCTGAGATAGGCTCCACTTGTGTACATTGTGTGTTGTATATATTGTTGTGTGTACTGTTGTGTGTACAGTGTATGTTGTGTGTACAGTGTGTGTTGTGTATATTGTTGTGTATGTTGTTGTGTTTGTTTTTCCCTCCTTGTTTCCTTTTTTTAAATATAGCAGTAGAGGTTTGGAACACAGCCGTGTGTGTTTTGGGGATGTGGTGAGGTCATGTATCTCTTCTCCACTGCTACGATACCATAATTAGCAAACACTGTACTGTTTACGCCAATGTTTCATATCACATTGTTACCAACATGTGAAATTACACATCACTTTGTTCTGTATTATGAAACTTTCTCTCACTCTCAATCTCTCTGTCACTCTCTCCCTCACCCTCACCCACTCTTTCTCCCTTTCTTACTCTCCTCTCCCTTTCTCCCTTCTCTCTCTCTCTCTCTCTCTCTCTCTTTTCTCTCTCTCTCTCTCTCTCTCTCTCTCTTTGTCTCTCTCTCTCTCTCTCTCTCTCTCTCTTTGTCTCTCTCTCTCTCTCTCTCTCTCTCTCTCTCTCTCTCTCTCTTTCTGTCTCTTTCTGACACTCTGTCTCTTTCTGACACTCTGTGTCTGTGTGTCTGTCTGCCCTTCTCTCTCTCTCTCTGTCTGTCTGTATCTCTTTCTGTATCTCTCCCTCTGTCTGTCTCTATCTCTTTCTGTCTCTATCTCTTTCTGTCTCTCTCAGTCTGTCTCTCTCTGTTACTCTCTGTCTGTCTGTCTCTCTCTTTGTCTATCTCTTTCTTTCACTCTGTCTGTCTGTCTGTCTGTCTGTCTGTCTCTCTATCTTTTTCTGTCAATGTCTGTCTCCCTCTCTCTCACACTCTCTTTCTTTCTCTCTCCTTCTCTTGCTCTTTCACGCCTTTGACTCAGTGGAGACCAGAGAGAGAGAGAGAGAAAGAGAGATGAAATTGTAAATGATGAGCAAAATGTGTGGCCTAAACCCTCAGTGAGATTACAATGCAATTGTCTCTCTGGGAGGCATGCAAGTTGACAGCAGCCAATTGAAGATCCAAACACACCTCTGATTGCTTGGGATCTGACCTCCTGACCTTCCTCTTTCAGATGTCAGGCAGAGGGAAGAGGAGGGGTTGGGGTCATGTGGGTTCCTTAGGCAAAAATTGAGACGGCTTTGCTGAGGGCCTCAACCAGATTCTAAGGATAATTAAAGCTAATGTGATACAGATTAATACTGACTCTCCTGAGGTGGTGGATAGGAAAGTGACGAACGAATGCATTATTGAGATCGGTGAGAAATAATTTTTCTTTTTGCTTGGCAGGGCCATTCTCATGTAACATTTAAGACTACTGAGAACACATCCGAAGACTTCATTAAGATGGAGGCAAGTAGGGAAAGAGTGAAAAGAGAAATTGTGCACATAGAGGAGCAGTGAAAAAGAAAAGAGCGCTGTCCTCATAGAGCTGTTGTGGTATGGTTCAGGTTATTTTGCGGTGGAAGCTTTGAAAAAGGAAAGTGTAGTGGTATGCTGAGCAGCCCATACCCGCGCACTCGCTTGCATCTCCCAATGGGAGGTTTTAGGCTTTAAAATGGTTTCCTGTGACGTAGATTGTATGTTTGATTTGCGCTTTGCGGGGCTAGTATTATTCTCCAGAGGGGAGAATCTAGCACGCTTTCATTTCCTCTCTCCCAACAGCCAGCACAAAGTTGGCAAAGAGAAACTAGAGGATTGTAAAGTCTGATTTTTTCCTCTGCATGAAAAGCACATTTTTGTGTTTTCTTTAGTTGTAAATGTTCCAGTGCTTGCGCTGCAAATTGACGTATTGTTCCCTTATAATTAGACCCGTTCATGTTTGAGTGTTTTTCAATATTTTGAGACTCTCCAGTGTTTGCTTTTGCTCAGGACTTTCAGAACTAGAAAATTCAATCCCTTGTCTTTTTTGGAGGGGAATTGTGAAAAAGTAAGTAAAAAAAAATGGTTTTAGAATTTTCAACCAGGGTGAAGTGCCTCAGTACTAATTGCGGACAATGGATCCCGGATGGGAAATGGTTCCAGTGCAGTTGAGTCCAGGTTATGTTAGTTCAGCTGGCACTTAGTTGTGTGGGAAGCCATGCAATCCCTGTGGTAGTCAAACAGTGCCCAGAGTAAGCACTTTCTGCTGGTGTGAAAAGGCCACTATTCTGCACAAGCAGCACCCCAGATTTTCCTTTAATCCATTAGAAAATCTGATGTTTACTTCATGAATGACGTGAAGCATTAAATCAGGAGTGATCTGTCTTGTCTATTGTCTTGCTTTCAAACAGCTTGTGGTAAATAATAAATCTTAAAAGATGAAAGTACAATTAAATTTTACAAGACTTTCATATCAATTTATTCTTTCATTGTTTTCATCATCCATCCATCCTGAGTGGAGCCTCATGAAGCATGAAACATGACCTGGATGATTGTCCCATGACTGTGCCACCATGGTAAACCCAATAAGGTTTCCAAAAAAACAAAAAAAAACAAAAACAGAATTGATTTTAATAATGAAACTGAAACCCAAAAAAAATAGAGGCTAATATACCACTGCTCAGACATAATAATAAACACTAATTCTATCACACAAATTTTCACCAATCAAAACAATGCTAAAAATTAACACGAGCACGGAACATGAACTCATTAAATGAATAATTAAACTAATTGTGGAAGTGCAAGTAGAAATCAGCTGGTGAAAGGCAGTGAAAAGAAAGCTGTGATATCCTTTCCTGCTTTTGCTTCAGACCACAGCTGGGAAATTCAGGGAAGATTTATTTATTCATTATTTTTCTCAAGGAAATGAGCTGTGCTACTTTTATAATACCAGCCTCAGACACATATCAATAGGAATGGATATTGGAACCTTCACTTTTAGTCAGTGCCTAAATCTATAAATTAACTTCTTTATCCTGATTAGGGTTGTGGTGGATCAAGAACTTATCCCAAACAAAAACAGTAGATGTCTGGCCACCCGTGAGGGGATACCAGTCTTTTATAAGCCACACAAACATTCATACATAGCGACAATTTAGAAAAGACAATTCACTATGCAACATGTTATACATATAT
>JAQMYF010000024.1:307630-315240 GCA_030014195.1 Neosilurus mollespiculum
TGGAACTTCACACGGGGGATAAACGGAATGTGGAGTTCAGCTGTTGACTCTGAATACCAGAAACTTTCTCCATGTAAATACTTATATAACATTTGAACTTATGTTACATCTAAAATGTCTCTTAGTGTCTAACCGTTTGTGCTGTAAACTGTGACTTTACTCTTTGGCCTTTTTTGTTTATTTTTTCATTGGTACATTCTTTTTACATCAGGTTTTTACCCCAAGGCAAGTTTGACTTAACCCATAAATCAGTAGTGAGAAACATATTGTGTATACACACACACACACACACACACACACACACACACACACGCATATAAACACATACACAGACACACACACACGCACACACACACACACACGCATATAAACACATACACAGACACACACACACGCACACACACACACACACACGCATATAAACACATACACAGACACACACACACACGCATATAAACACATACACAGACACACACACACACACACGCATATAAACACATACACAGACACACACACACACACAAAAACACACATACACACACATATATACACACATACACACACACACATATATACACATACACACAAACACACATACACATACATATACACACACATACACAAACACACACACACACACACACACACACGTCTCTTCCACTTCTTCTTCTACACCTTTGGTAGGTACTTACACCTGTACACGCCACACAAGACCTGCTGTTTTAAAAGATCCAGTCATTTATCATAGTGATCCTCATTAAAATTCTCAATTTCTCACACTCGCTCACTTTTCCTTCTTCCAACACAACTTCCACAACTGACTCTTTACTTCCTGTATAATACACCCCACACCTTGACAGGTGCCACATTAATGAGATAATGTTCATTTCACCCATCAGTGTTGATTTTTTTTATTATGGCTGATCAGTGTATATTGAAACCAGTCTACAGTGTTCAATTCCAGCATACAAGTCAAATTTTATTTGTCACATACAAATTATACACAGTACAATATGGTAAAATGCTTAGTATGACTGTCCAAAATGTAAATAAACTATCAAAGTAACAAGAAAAGAACAATAACTAAACTTTTTAAAGGATTTTAAAGGTCAGTATCAATATAAAATGCAAAAAAATAGAAAATAAAGTATAATTTCATTATATTGCCTATATATATATATATGAGAAATATAAAGGCAATATAATGAAATATAATGTAATGCAGTGACGATTCTTCAAGTAATTGTCTGTCTGTAAAGTGTTTGTGCAAAGTGACTTCTGCATTTAACCCATCCAAAGATGGATCTTCAAAAAAAAAAAAAAAAAAGTTACAAAAGAGGCTTTGGGACCGAAGGTCACTGGTTCGATTCCCAAACCAGCAGGAAAAGTGTATGGCGGCGGTGGGGGAGTGAGCTGCACCTTCCCTTCCTCCACCTTCATGGCTGAAGTGCCCTTAAGCAAGGCAGCTAACACCGGGCGCCCGATGTGTGGCAGCCCACTGCTCCGAGTGTGTGTGTGTGTGTGTGTGTGTGTGTGTGTGTGTGTGTGTGTGTGTGTGTGCGTGCGCACACGCTCACTTTAATTGGGTTAAATGCAGAAGTCAAAGTTTCCTCTTGTGTAAATAATACAGTATAAAATGTATTTTTAAAAAATAATGAAATTAAAATTCAGATGCAAAACCCAGTAAGTCCACTTGACCTCTGTTCTAAAACTATAAAATTTACCTGGTGATGAGCATAAACTATTATTCCTTTTTGTTATGGAATGGTTAAGGGGCACTGAACAAAATAGACTGTTCAAATTAAACCTTCAGCTAAATTTCACTGTTTTAAAACAAGAGGTCAAGTGGACTTGCTGGGTTCTGGAACTGAACTCTTCATATACAGACCTCACCTTCATTACAACCCAGGCGTTCGGTGTACACATTTGGCGTAGTCGTATACACACCTGTGCGCTTGATTTCTTCATTCGATCATTAAGGAGTTCCATGCTGCAATGTTCCTCTTCAAGTTCTTCCTCCAGCTGAGCGATACGAGCCTCCAACCTCCTCTTCTCATCGTTCAGCACAGACCTTACACACACACACACACACACACACACACACACACACACACACACGATGCTCATTGATACAGAGCATCTCCCAACCTCTACCCTCAACCATCTCAAATAAACACTGAAACAACTTTTACCCAAACTCCACCTGAACCCTAAACTTAACCCTTAAATGGCACTTTGAAAAAAATGAAAAACAAATAAAATGTCTCATTGCTAAAAACATACTCAGTTTCAACAGTTTCTCCAGTCCACAATATTAAGCATGTACACACATGCCTTAGTACACAATTTAAATACATTTTTACATTAAAAAAAGGCTTAACAAAAAAAAAAAAAAAAAAAAAAAAAGAGGGAAAGTGTCAGATTTACATTTTGGAGTTGCAGCTGGTCACTTCATCATGCAGCTCATCTCTCTCCTGCTGAATCTTCTTCTTACTGCGATCAGCTGCAGACAGATCCTACACAAACACACACCTCTCTCAGGATCCCAAACCACATGACAGACAGATAGCCATGCAGACAGACACAGACACAGACACACACACACACACACACACACACACACACACACACACACACACACCTCATGTAACTGCATGTTTTCAGCCTCCAGACTTTTCAGTTTGCGTTCATTCTCTTTGGCGCTGTTAAGTGCCGCATCTCTCGCCATTCTGAGCTCATCCACATCCCGCAACTGATCCTTTAACTGAGCCTGCACACACAAATATTGGTAGGAAGTGTGTTCCACCCCAAACCCATTCGATGATCAAGTCTGTGTATGTGAGAGAGAGAAACCTGTAGCTTCTTCAGCTGTTTCAGTGCTTCATCTCGAGCTTTAATGGCCTGCTCAATTTGAGCCACCAGATCAGACAGATCCAGTTCCAGCTTCTTCTTGGCAGCTACGGCCTGATTTCTTTGCTTCCTCTCATCCTCCAACTCCACCTCCAACTCCCGCACCTAAACACACACACACACACACACACACAGTTCTTATCTGACATTTATAAATCCGACACCAATGTGTGATCACATGACCCATGGGAGAAGGACGAGGACAGGCACCCCGTTGCTGTCTCACCTGCTTCATCAGCTGTTTCCTTTTCTCCTCTCCAAGCTCGTCTCGTCCCTGCAGGTCTCGCTCAAACTGTGCCTTCATGGCCTGCAGGTTCACCTCCAAGCGCAACTTCGCATCTTCAGTCAGCTGCAGCTCGTCCTCCATCTCCTCCACCTGCAGCTTCATCTCTTCCAACTGCTGCTCCATCGCTCGCTTAGCACGCTCCAGCTCATGAACCTGAACACACACACACACACACACACACACACACACACACACACACACACACACACACACACACACACACACACACACACACCCATCAGCACACCTGTACACAGTCATTATTAGTCTGCAGACGAGTCCAGACTGTTCTTTTACCGGTTCTTTAAATCAACTTATTATTCCAGCCACCTTTTGGAATGTTAGAGCAAAAACTGTTAGTCCGATCAAAGTGAATTTTACATGTTATTGGAATATGGATGTAGACTATTGATATGACTTGTCATCAATCATTAGGAGATATTAATTACTTAATGACTATGTACCTTGGAAACTATTGGACCGATCAAAGTCAATTTCGCATTATTGAAAACTGGTATTATATCCACAGACTAAATTACCAACAATAAGTTCTTGTTTTCTCTCTTCCAGGCTTGATTTTCTAATGGGGTGGGTGGGGCGACAGGGACCCTAAAAATGACCAGATTTGACCTTGCTGTGGCCATACTCCTGTTTGGATTAATTCTTAAATCATTTAAGAAAAGAGTGGGGGTGGGGTGAGAGTTCAGTCTGACAGAGGTTTAAAAAAAAAAAAAAAAAAAAAAAAAAAAAAAAAAAAAAAAAAGACATTGAGAATTAAATGGTTAATGGTGGGTCCTACGTACACTTTTGCCAACATCATCTTTAGAAGACACGAGAGCCTCCATCTCTGTTTTGAGGAGTTTACTGGTTCGTTCCAGTTCATTTCGCTGCTCCCGAAGAGCCTCCAGCTCCCGAGTCAGTGTCAGTGTCTTTGTCTCCTTTTCACGAGCCTCAGCTTCTGCTCGGTCTCGCTCCTCACTGTAACGAGCCGAAATACTCTTCTCCTCGGCCAGCATCTACACACACACACACACATCCTGAACACACCTGGCACATCAGACAGAGGAAACACCATGACATCACAAGTGAGGAGGTTCCATACCTGGTCGAATTTCTTCTGCTTCCTCTCGAGCTCCTGGACGATCTGCCGCAGTTGATCCTGACCCACCAGCATGTCATCAAGCTCCCGCTGCAGCCGCACCTTCGTCTTCTCCAGCTTGTCATAGTCCGAGGACTTTTCTTCCAGACACTGGTTCAGGTTCTCCACTTCTCTCTGCAGCTTCCTCTTCCCTTCTTCCGAAGCCTCCAGAGTCACGGCTTCCTGTTCCATCTTCTTCCTCAACTCCGACAGCTAAAGAGAAATGGGGTGGGGTCCAAACAATGGTGGCATATGGGTTTATGGGCGGAGCTTGGGGTTAGATGGCATGGTTCGATCATAGTTGGGATGGAGACAGTACCTGTGTCTGAGTGGCCTGAAGCTGTTTCTCTACACTCCTCTTCCCCTCCTCTTCCTCCTCCAGAAGATCCCTCAGGCGGTTCTGTTCCTCCTCGAGTTGACGCAGTCGCGTATTCAGGGACAGTTTCTGACGCGTCTCCTCCTGCAGCAAATCCTGAAAAAGCACAAAAAACCTGACGGTTGACTGCTGTGAGGATGAAGCATCCATCCCACTCACATCCCTAAATTACAAGTGTGCACACGCATGTGTGTGTGTGTGTGTGTGTGTGTGTGTGACAGAGACCTGTGTATCCTGAAGCTGAGACTCCACTGATGAACAGTCTTTAGCTGCTTTGACGGATTTACTCTCCACTTCAGACAGTGTCTTGTTTAAACTCTCCAACTCCAACTGAACACACAAGTTAAAAGTAAAGACACCCCAGTACAACACACACTGCTGAAGTTATTCAGTTCTTGTATAATGTTTGCTCAGGGTGTAAGTGTCCAGTTAATAACCTGCATCTTGCTAGTTTTGTCAGCCATATCCTTCTTCTGTTTCTCGCTCTCGCTGTGAACCAGTTGGAGCTCCTGCAGCTGAGCTTCAGCTTTTTTCCTGCGATGTTCAGAATCATTTTTACTCTGAGTGACGGACTGGAGCTCAATCTTCAGCTCGCTGTGCTCACTCTCCAGAGCGTGTTTCGCCTTCTCCAAGGATGCCTTGTTCTAGATTGGAGGGGGAAAGACACCAAAGAGAATCAGTTTTTGTTTCCTTCCTGGGTAATGTGCACGAGTGTGCGCGAGTGTGCGCGAGAGCAGTACCTTCTTGGCCTGTTCCAGTTGATCATTAAGATCCTCGAAAGCCTGGGTGTGTTTGTGCCGCAGTTCACTGAGGAGCTGTTCATGACTCTGAGCTTCATCTTCCAAAGTTTTCTTTAAGTGAGCCACCTCAGATTCCCGCTTTGCTCTGTCCACACACACACACACACACACACACACACACACACACACACACACACACACACACACACCCCCTATAGTGTGCACATTTTCACTCCTCAGATCCTTACAGAGATGTTGTGATTAGCATGTGTGTACCTGAGCTCCTGCTGAGCCGCAGTCGAGTCCAGCGTGTCCTCCAGCTCACTCTTCAGCGCCTCCAGCTCCTCACTCAGATCCCGTTTCTGTTTCTCAGTTTTAGATCTCGCGGCTCTCTCCAGTTCCAGGTCCTCCTGAAGTTCTGTAACCTGAGCCTCCAGTTCCCTCACCTTCTTCTGCGCTGCATTTTTCTGTGATGTTTCCGCCTCTATCCTGCAGGGGCAGCACAGAGCACACACACTTGTTTAGCTAACCAGCAGAGTGAAAATTGGAACTATGACATGCCGAACTAAAAATACAACAAAAAATAAAATATCCAAATAAAGTAACAAGTCTGAAATAAGTCTGCACAACTAAAGCAGCTATGACTGAATCCAGCCAATCAGGAGTTTCCGCACCTGGCCAACGCAGCCTGTAGCTCCTCCTCTTTTTTGGCAAGCTGTGCACGAAGTTCTGCGATCTGAGCCTGAAGATCAGCAATGAGATCATTGAGCTCTGTGGAGTCACTTTCCAACTTCCTTCGGTTCTTTTCCAGTTCCTGTCGAGTCTTTTCTTCCTTCTTCAGACGCTCTGAGAGAGAAAAAATAATAATCACACTGTATTTATCACTCATTCTACCAGGTGGATCAGGGTCTGCACTCTTCTCACCCTCCAGGTCCGTGATCATGGCCTCGTGTTTGTTTTTGAGTTTCTGTAAACTCTTGGACTTCTCCTCCTCCTCAGCCAGGTTAGAACTGAACTCCGAGATCCTGTCCTCCAGCTGCTTCTTTTCCTGCACATGCACACACATTTAAGCACTTGATCTCAAAACATGGTTCCCTGATCGTCCTTTAGTCGAGTTATACGGACCATCATAAACACCAGGGAACATCCATAGGTTCATCTGAAACTACTGCAAACCTCTGAACATCCTGTGTGTTTTTTAGGTTAAAATGAACCTGTTCAGTTTTCTGAAATGTTAGATTTATTATTTAGGAGAACCTTGCTGAGTTTGACGTTCTGGTCGTCCAGGACCATGATGTCCTCCTCCTGCTTCTTCAGTTTGGCTTCTGTGGTCACTTTCTCCAGCTGTAGTTTCTGCCGTGCTGCTTCCTCCTCATCCAGCTGTTGCTCCAACTCCTGGAACACACACACACACACACACACACACACACACACACAGTTACAGTTAGGATTTATTCCATCATTCTTCAAACTTCTGATGATTAAACCTCACTAAGGTTGTAACGACGTCAGTAATCTCCATATCCATGTGGTCACACCGCTACCCATCACCATCTCACCATGATGTTCTCCTGCATCTTCTTCCTCTCGCTCTGCAGCTGATTGACACGCTCCTCCTCCTCCTCCACACGGTTCTCCAGGTCGTGTAGGATCTCCTCCATCTCCTGCTGCCGAGCTGCCAGGCGGGACCTCATCTCCTCTGCCTCGGCACACAACTCCGTCTCCGCCTGCAGCTGCTCTTGTAGAGTCTGCTTCTCCGCACTCAGCTGAGCAGAACAGTGCAAAAAAAGTCAGTTAATCCAGCTCTCTCTCCCTCTCTCTCTCCCACACACACACACACACACACACACACACGTGTTTTTACCTGCTGCTGTTTGGCTTCAAACTCTTGTAACGCTTGTTCCATCAGCTGCTGTTTCTCCTTCACCTTCTCCAGCTCCTCCTCCTTCGCCTGCATTTCCTCCTCCTGACGGGTCACCTGGAGCAGAGGCTTCACCTGCGCGCACACACACACCTCTTACTCTGGAGGGTTCAGGGCCTTTAGAATAAATTACAAATAGAGTGTTCGCAGCACTCTAGCAGTTCCCTCTCACACACACACACACACACACACACACACACACACACACACACACACACACACACACACACACACACACA
>JAQMYF010000024.1:397567-415040 GCA_030014195.1 Neosilurus mollespiculum
AGAGAGAAACAGAGAGATAGAAAGAGAAACAGAGAGAAACGGAGAGAGAGAGAGAGAGAGAAACAGAGAGAAAGGGAAACAGAGAGAAACAGGGAGAGAGAGAGTGAGAGAGACAGAGCGAGAGAGAAACAGAGAGATAGAAAGAGAAACAGAAAGAGAAATGGAGAGAGAGAGAGAGAGAGAGAGAGAGAGAGAAACAGAGAGATAGAAAGGGAAACAGAGAGAAACGGAGAGAGAGAGAGAGAGAGAGAGAGAGAGAGAGAGAAAATGAAAAAGAAGACTTATTACGGTTAGCGATGGTATTTTCAGATGGTCGGTGCAGACTGTTTGGGATTTTGTGAACATTGTGTGCAGTTGATTCTTTGCCGTTACTTTAATATAAAATCAGCGTTTTGTGAGAAACAAATGCCACCCAGTCGTCAGTAGAGTGAATCTCACACATCCCACACGGTGGATATTTTCAGACAGGGTGAATACACGACTTGAAAATGTATTTAGTCTTTATGTCATTTTTAAATTTCTTTTACATTCAAACAAGCAAATAGTAATAATAATAATAATAATCATCATCATCATCATATAATACCGGGCAGTGGAGGCCCGGTGGTAAGGTGCTGGATTACTGATCCCATGGTTCGGGGGTTCAAGCCCCACTATCAGCGGGTTATCTCTGCTGTTTCCCCAGTGCAGCTAACTGGGTTATTAAAAGTCAGCCGTGTCTCTCACTGTCTGTGGTGAGAGGAATGTAAAAGAACCATCGCTGATTTTCATCAAGAGTAGCTGCATAGCCGTCAGCGTGTTTCTGCCCTGCGATGGCCTGGCGAGCTGTTCAGGGTATACTCTGCCCTCACCCAGAGTCGGCTGAGATGGGCGCCAGCCTCCCCGCGACCCTAATTAGCGCTTCAGAAAATGAATGACTGAATTAATACAATACCAACAATATAATAATAATAATAATAATAATATTAATATTATTAGTAGTAATACTATAAAAATAACAAAAATAATAATGATATTAAACTGCTGTGATGTGAACATGTGTTCATCATGTTGTCGTGGGTGAAACTAACACAGAATCAGATTAGAGAGGAAGAAGATTTATTAATTCGTATAACAGGAGTGACTTCATCACAACACAATTAAATCATACAGCATGACTCTCAGTAACAACCTGAGAACTGACCTCCGTCTTTGTCCTAGATGCTAAACATGATCATTTCTATAGAGATAAGTCATATATAGTATAGATATTGTTTTTAAATGTGACACATGATATTAATATTATTTTAAAACCTTTAACAGGATTTTCAAGGGTTAACACTCACTTGGATTTTATACATTGAAACTACTAAATAATTAAAATGCATTAATGTTAACTATAAAAATTATGCAATTTTTGTAAAGAGGAGGCTGCATAGCCGTCAGCGTGTTTCTGCCCTGCAATGGCCTGGTGAGCTGTCCAGGGTGTACTTTGCCCTCGCCCAGAGTCGGCTGAGATGGGCGCCAGCCTCCCCGCGACCCTAATTAGGATTAAGCGTTTCAAAAAATTGATGAATGAATGAATAAAAATTATGCTAAAAATAAACAGTTACAGTTTTAACTAAGTGCTTATAACAATGTACTAAACATAAAATAAATAAAAACATATTTTGAAAGTTTCTTATGCAGTATAGTAGCGGAACTCCTGAGTGGAGCCCCATAGGCATGAAATATGATTGGATGGTTGCCTGGTGTCCGTGCCCCCACAGGAAACCCTGTATAGAGGCTCATACACCACCACTCAGACTCGCGGAATAAACAACACAATCTAACTCATTCAGGCAGAGAAACTTTCACCAAGAAAAACATCAGTAAACATTACTGGGCGCACGGACCATGAACTCATTAAACGGATAATTAAACTAACAAGACAGGTGATAGAAATGGAGGTGGAGTCGCGCTACTTTTATAACACCAGACTTGGACACGTATCAGTAGAGATATCTATCAGGAGCTCTCTCTTGTTTGGTTTTGTTGGTTCCCGCCCAACAGCACGCTCTCCTCTATCATATGATAAATACCAGCTGCAGACAAGACCAAGCGCTTCTTACTGACCTGCTTAACACCAGTTTATCACAAGCTCACAGATAGCCATGATTGGTTAATGTTGTAATGGTAATCTGAGGTGTTACTGGGGTTACTGGGATTAGAATTTGTGATCTGATAGATAGGGCGAGGTTTTTCTCTGGTACTCATGTACCAATATTTAATTAAAGCTGTAAAATGCTTATGTAAAAAACACCGAATCCTAAATTTTATCATCGTTCTCTTTAACCAAGATGTGACCTGAGATTGGATGTGGACTGATGTAGCTCAAGGGATTTGAGACAGATTGTAATAATGTGGAAACGGCGAGATGCAGCTCAGACAGATGGGCAGATGAAGATGAGGATGAGGATGGTGGTGGTGGTAGTGGTGCTGTTTCTGGGGACAGGGAGATAAAGAGGGTGGTGGTGGTGATGGTGGTGTTACCGGGGGAGGGGGGTGAAGTGATGAGAGAAAGAGAGAAAGGTGGACTTATACTGCGTCACTGCTTTCTTAGCTGCTGAGCTGTTCTTTCCCCTCCTCGTCCTCCTCCTCCTTCACTCTTTCCTTCTCTCCTCACTGCAATCGACCGAAAGACCAAACACACCCGAAACGATCCCGCCAGGCCGCGTAAATGCTCACAGACTTTCAGCTGAAAGGTGAGTCAGACTCCGAGTCAGGACTAACGGACATCTTATCGCGCTTTTACCTGCAGCTCAAAAATAAACTCTAGCCTGTATCTGATGTTTAGAGTACGGTGACTGTACAGAAGATTCGAATTATTATCAGAAAATAACCCATTTTACCACCATACTGTATATAAAGAACAGTTCCAGGTTTGAGTAAACAGTTCCAGAGTGGTGTTTAAGGAAGAAAGAATGATGTTAGTTTGTAGATTGTCGGTTTCTTCTTCCTGAGAACGTTACATTTTGAGATCCTAAAAATTGTCACATGTAGCTTGTTATTGTAACCTTACCTGAGAGCTAGCATAACCAGGTCACAAGTTAACGTTACTCATGAACGCTAACAGTTTACGAGGTAATTCAATAAGCAAGTGTTAGACAGTATAAATTTTTTAAAACTCACTCACAGTAGTTACCATGGTTACATGTCATGCTTCTTACGTTTATGGTTACCTTTTAGCTACCTTGAAACAGTTGCTATCATGGTTACATTTAATTAAAACCTGTAGCTGCAGTTAAACTGTTACAATGATCTAGTCCTTTGTTAAGTACGAGGCACATACCTACTACGTATCTACTATGACAACAAATGTTGTACTGTTTGTGATGTAACAACGATGATGTCATACTGAGGCCTACTATGACAAGGCCTACTACTTGTGCTGCAAGTTGATAATGTCACAAAGAGTTCTATATTAACTATATAAGTGCGAAGACCACCACCCTCAGGCGGAGGAATTAACCTGCACTGACCCACCTAGCGCAACAAGAACAATAACAACTTTGCTGATGAGATTGGGCGAACAACTGACTCATGAGCTCAATACCCACGTATCTGTAATAAATTGTCAATCACTTCTTTGCCTGACCTGATTCATTCCGAATACTGCGGAAGCTCTTGCCCGCGCTCATCACAAATTGGGGGCTCGTCTGGGATAGAACAAGTTTGTGGGTATTGAGCCATTGAGTATAACACAATGTCTGAGTTATCAGACTTCCTAGCAAATCCTTCCCTAAAAGTTCTGGTTTGTTTCAACAAGGAACAACTGAAGAACATCGCTATGACCCTTGGGATTAACATGAAGGAGTCAAAGAGGAATGATGCCATCAGGAACGGAACACAAAAGACTTTAACGGAAAGAGGCCTGCTACCAGGAAAATCGACATGTGACCAGAGTGATGCCCAAAGCACCTCAGAGGAAACTTTTAAGGGCGAAGATGAATCAGCGCAAGACTCTAACGACTCGCGACCCCCGAGGAAGATTCCAGCGGCTGCTAAGGGTGAAGGCAGAGAGGCTTGGCTCCAAGAGATGGATATCCGCCGAATGGAGGCAGAAAACAAAAGACGCCAAATAGAAGTGGAGACAGAAACCCGCAGAATAGAAGCGGAAAACGAAAGGCGCCGAATAGAATCGGAAGCGGAGAACGAAAGGCGCAGAATAGAAGTGGAGGCAGAAAGCCGCAAAATGGAAGCAGAGAATGAAAGATGCCGCATAGACATGTAGATGAAGAAAATGGAGATGCACCAACATGGAGGCGAAGCTCAACCCGCTAAAGACGAGTCACAGCCAAAATTTAAGGTTGGCGAACACACAAGCTTAGCCTTCAAGGAAGATGCAGTTGACCAGTTCTTTACAGACTTTGAAAACGCAGCCTGCAATTACGACTGGCCTAAGGACCAATGGACATCTCCATTGCGGAGTACGTTGACAGGCAAAAGCCGAGAAGTGCTCACTACTTTCTTCGGAAGACAGGAAGAACTACGAAGTGCTCAAGGCTGCTATCCTAAGGGCCTATGAGTTAGTACCAGAGGCTTACTGTCAGAGATTTAGGAATTATCACAAACCAGATAACCACACGACATGCAGTTCGGTCACCAGAAAGAAATTTTGTTTGACAGGTGGTGCAGATCGAGTCAAGCCGACACCCGCAAGGAATTGAGGCAAGTTATGCTGCTTGAAGAATTCAAGAGATGTGTCCACGACGACATCAACATGCACCTGGCTCAACACAAAGTTCGTACGCTTCGAGACACGACCATCCTCGCTGATGACTACGTCCTTAGCCAAAAGAAGGTCTTTGTGAAAAGAAGCGATGGATATGTCAGACCAAGGCCATACGCGGATCAAACACCTGAGTCCGAACAGAACTGCACCCCTCATCAGTCCAGTGTCCAGGAGAAGAAACCACAACAAAATCAAACCATGTCAAGTCCTACGTACAGCTACTGTAAGAAACGGGGTCATATAATGAGCGAGTGCTACGCTTTAAGAAAGATTAGACCAGATGACAAAATAAAGACAGTAGCAATTGTCTCCCCTAAAACGCCTCCCAGAACTAATAGCATGGTTCTTAAAAATTATGTCAAGCAGTCTGACATTCGGAAGGTGTATGTTCCTTATGTGTCCGAGGACACCGTGTCACTCACTGACACAGATAATCCTATATCTATCAAGATACTACGAGATGCTGGGGTGGCTCAAACTATTTTACTAAAAGGGGTATTACCCTTAGATTCCAGTTCGGCCTCCGGTCAATCTCTATTTGTCATATACAGGTAACAATGAAACATCACTACCGGCAATGAAATTCTTGGACTCAGAGCCCTCTCAGAATTGCACTTAAGAACAAATATAGCACATAAAGGTGTTGCCGCAGAGTTGATGCCAAGCCCAAAGCCAATGAACCAATCCCATCGTCAAGAGATGACGCTGCTAAAGAAGTAGGCCCCCAGGGATTCCCTTCTCATCCGGGGACACAAGTCCTACACAAGAAACTGGCACAAAAACCGGATGTTAGTTCTGAAGAAGACATTCCTGATTTGTCCCAGCTATTTGCTGATCCCAGTGAGGATCCTAATAATGCTTCAAAAATGAGCACTAAGACGTCTACGATGTCCAAGACAAATATTCAGGAACAGAATAGTGATTCAAGTCCTGATTTGAAGTCTCTCTCTAATGCTGCTTTTTCTGAAGGAAAGTTAGCTCAAGCCACAGTCGTTTATTCTGTCAGTGATAGACTCCTAATGAGGAAGTGGAGACCGCCAGATGTTCCAGCTTTCGAATACTGGGCAACCATGCACCAAAGTGTGAATCAGGGGGCACATCACCCTGAAGTTTGTAAATTGGAACAAGGAGTTTCCTTTGGAGGTACTGAAACCCCCAAAATCATGAAAGCTCTGATCGATATCTTCGAGTTATTCGGTCAGACCAGTGTGACCTATCTAGGCTACTTTCTAGGCCATGGACAAGAAGTACCCACTATAAGGAAGGTCCACACAATTGTAGAAAATCTCTACAGAAGTTTTTGCAAGAACATTGCTGACTTCACTGCCGCAGTGACAAGTCTGTTGGCTATAAATGCCAGTGATGGTGGTGCAGATCTCACATCGTCATACATAGATGACAAGTTCCCAGCCTCAGAGAAATCTGATGGTTACACAAAGTATCCAACTACTAAGGAGAAAGCACTAGCCCTAAACCTAACCATACAACTCTTTGAGGTATATCTGTCTTCTTCAAGTAAACCCATAGGAGGGAATAGAGGTTGTTAAATGTATGTATTTTACATATATTTGTATATAATGTATATCTATACTTACATACATAAATAACTATGTAACTGTATCTTTTAGTTTCATATTTATCCTGTGATGTTATTTGTTTGATATTTACTTTATAATATCCTTACTTATTTCATGTTTATCCATCAACATTGTGATTGTAATGTTTATGATGTTTTCATTTGTTTGATATTTGTTTCATAATTTCCTTCTTTATCTCACATTGTAAAACTTTCATAAAAGTTTTTCTTTTACGTGGGGAGGTGTTACATATAAGGCACATACCTACTATGTACCTACTATGACAACAAATGTTGTACTGTTTGTGATGTAACAATGATGATGTCATACTGAGGCCTACTATGACAAGGCCTGCTACTTGTGCTGCAATGTGATAATGTCACAAAGAGTTCTATATTAACTATATAAGTGCGAAGACCACCCCTCTCCGGTGGGGGAATTAACCTGCACTGACCCACCTAGCGCAACAAGAACAATAACAACTTTGCTGGCAAGACTGGGCGAACAACTGACTCATGAGCTCAATACTCACGTATCTGTAATAAATTGTCCATCAATTCTTTGCCGGTTCATTCCGAATATTGCGGAAGCTCTCGCCTGTGCTCGTCACATCGTTACCATGGTTACATTTCACAGTGGTTACTATGGTTACCTTTCAGCTACAATGATCCAGTTGTTACCATGGTTACATGTCACACTTATTATCGTGGTTACCTTTCACCTACAATGATCCAGTTGTTACCATGGTTACATGCTACCCTGAAGAAATTTATTTCATGATAATAAACTAAAGAAATTAATAATATAAAAAATTATTGAATAAACCATAATTTTATGATTTTATTGTTTCCCCTAATGACACTGGAGTCTAAAGAAAATGACTTTCACTCATCATGGTTACGTCTCAGCGCGGTTCCACAGTGTATCACATCACAATTAAATTGAAGTTTTGTACAGAATTCTGCTGTGTGATATCTTTCACCGAGCTGATTGTTGAAGGTGGCATACATCTTGGTTTCCTTCTAGAATATCCCATAATCCTGTGCATCCGATTTCAGCAAAGAAAAACACAAGGCAGACAGGAAGTTTATGGTATTATTCATCATCATTTATACTTTAGATATTATTTGTTCTCTTTAGTAGGAGGGTGCCAATACTTTCTGTGGCACTTTGTGTATTTTACAAAATTATCCAAAATTACTTTATTTTCATCTCTCTTTAAAAACACAGCCATGCTGATGTTCGCAGCCTGTTCCCTGTGCTGCTCTTTCCCTGGTGTTGAATTTTGTATGAGGGCGTTACGACACGCCTCAGTAAACACGGCGCTCTTATCAAAAATATCCTCCTGCAGCATGTCGGTATAGAGTGCAGGAATAGTCGTCTATTTAAATATACACATCACTCAAAGAAAATAACTCTGAAACACATGAGATCTCTTATTGATCCCTGATCTACTATCTGCTAGTCATTCTGATGATAATTTGTTTCATGGCGTTAGCTTATAAACAAACCAACTTCTGTTTTTCACTCCTGGTTTTCAAAAGTCGAGCACACTCACACCTAGGGGCAATTTGGAACAGCCTGTTAGCCCAATGTGCAAGTCCTTTAGAATGTGGCAGTTAACCAGAGTACCCGGGAGGAAACCCACGCAAGCTCTATGATCTAATAGTATGCAAAACTTCACACAGAAATGCCCATGCTGATCCCGTGACTCAAACCCAGGACCTTCTTTCTGTGAGGCGAATGTACCAACCACTACATCACCGTGCCGCCCATCAGAAATTCATTATAAATGGACTCCTCTGGTTTATAACTGAAGATATGTGATATCGGATGTGTGTGTATGGTGTAATGGTGCATTGTAGGAAGGGGAACACGTTTAATCACAGCAGATGAACTAATTAAAATAAATCATTACATGATATCCGTGTGTGATTTTTATTTTTGTCAGAAGCTGAAAGAACAGACGGTGCACACCATGACTCACCTCATTGATTTCAATCTTTAATGCATCACATTTTAATTCTCTAAATTCAGAGTGATTAAAAATAAAATAAAAGGCTGCATAGTGTCAAGAACATACATTAAATTGGGGGATCCGGTTGTATTTTTTGTGCAACACAAATTAACCCTTTAACAGGCAACGTGAACCAGGAGATACAACTCATAAAATCCAAAATATACAAGATATTTTAAAAATAAGAATGAGAATGTTTCACTTGGATGTTTCACGAGGATCACTTGAATAGAGGAATAATTATAATAATAATATATATTTTTTTACAATAAATAAAAAATAAATATTTTAATTTCCACTTGTGCCCGTTTAAGGGTTAAATGAGAATGTCGATTTATTCGATTCCATTTGTGTTCATGAGTTGAAAAGAGTCGAGAACAAGAAAGAGATCATGTTCCTCTCGAGGAGTTTCAAAAATCTTTAAGAATTCCTACAAATCATGGCTACAGTTTAGCACCTTATTGGTGCTGCTTATATAGTACAGATGCAGTACCCATAATGCATTTCAGAAATTAGCATGGTGGACGTGGCACCAAGTCAGTAAATTTCATCAAGGCCCCTAATAAATAAATAAATAATTTAAATAAATAAATAGATAGATAGATAGATAGATAGATAGATAGATAGATAGATAGATAGATAGATAAAATAATATTTATTATATAATTTATAATTATAATGTGAGGGTAATATTAATAATAATAATAATAATAATAATAATAATGTGAGAATATTAATGTATGGTGTGGACAGTATGGTGTGCTCTGATTGGATGGCAGCAGTAAGGCAAGAAGCTTACAGACAGTCAGAATTCATTTGTATGTATTTTATTTTTAATACCTTCTATTTCTATCTATCTTTTCCCTTGTCTGTGTGTGTGTGTGTGTGTGTATGTGTGTGTGTAGCTATGACGACAGTAGCTCAGTCAGCAGTGGTCTGAGTGACTCTCTTGATGTTGGAGCTGATGATGTTCAAACACTGAATTCATCACACAAGAGCAAGGTATACACACACACACACACACATGCACACAAAAACACTGCAAAAAGAGTGTGTGCATAGCAGATCGTGAGTGCTGGTCTGGTCTTGGCTGCTGAGAGAGAATTCACCATCTGTCATGTCTATCCTTATTCTCTCCCTCTCTCTCTCACTCTCTCTCTGTTTCTGTGTGTGTGTGTGTGTGTGTGTGTGTGTGTAGTCTAAGCAGCAGTCTAATCAGAATAGTAGCTGGTGTGGAGCTGAAGATTTGAAGAAGGTTGATGAACAAATTGAGGCCATCTTAGATTCCTCCTCTCAAATGGATGGGGCAGGGCTACCTGTGTCTCAGACAGGCTCATGGAGGCGGGGCATGAGCGCACAAACGGGTATCACCTCACCACGGCATAAAAACAGCAACACGACCCTCAAAACACCAGGTAAGATGATAGAGGTGTCTTTGAGACAGTTGGAGTGCCTTTTGAGTTAGACCGATGGATATTTCTCAGGGTGAGACTGGTGGGCGTGTCTTTGAGTAAATTACTTTTGGTGAGACAGGTGAACATATATTTGGGTTTGACAGGTGGGTGTTTCTTAAAATTAGACAGGTGCGCGTGTCTTTGAGTAAGCCTGTGGGTGTGTCTTTGAATTAAACTGGTGGGCACGTCTTTGAGTTAGGTGAAGGGGTGTGTCTTTCAGTGAAACAGGTGGGCATGTCTTTGAAATTGACAGGTGGGTGTGTCACTGGGTGAGCCAGTGGGTGTTTCTTTGAATTAGACTGGTGTGCGTGTCATTGGGTGAGATAGGTGGCCATATCTTTAGTTTTGGTAAGTAGGCGTGTCTTGGAGTCAGGCTGGGTAATTTTTTGAGACAGATGGGTGTGTCCCTGGTTGGCATGTAGTAGTATTTATTAGTATTATTTGTCGTCCTCTGTGTCGTAACAATAAGGGCTCTCTCTCCTCCAGCAGGTAAAACAGATGACGCTAAGGCTTCAGAGAAGGTCAAGACTCCCTGTAAATCTCCCAGCATGCACCGCTCTCCATCAGATGTGGGCAAAAGCAGTGGTGATGAGAGTAAAAAGTCTGGCATCACCCGTCCTCCGCCCACTGCTGGTTCCTATGGATTTAAGAAGATTCCAGCTGCTACAGAACTAACAGCACCCAAGAATTTATCTGCCAAATCAGCTGGAAAAGTGGGTGGGACCACATGTGTGGTGGGTGGGGCCAGGAAAACAAGCCTGGATGGGTATCGTCACCATGACGATGGAGTCCTTTTGGGCATTGGTGGGTCTAAAATGCCTCTTCAGTATCGCTCACTTCCACGCCCAGCTAAATCTTATAGATCTGCCGACTCATCCACGGTCAAAGGGGGTGGAGTTGTGGCTGGGGTCGTGGCTGGGGGAGGGGTTGGGGCTGTGGGTGGTGCTGGACCGGTACCTGGAGTAGGAGCTGGAACTGGAACAGTGAGCAGTGTTTCTAAAAGGAAAGATGGAGGAAAGACAGAGTCAGGGAGGTCAAGCCCAGTGTCCTGCATAAATCAGACCGATAAAGAGAAGGTTTCAGTGTCAGAGCAGGACGGGGCAGCACCGAGCACATCCCCCAAATCCAGCCCAACATCCAGCCAATCAGGACTCAGACAGCCTGGATCCAAATACCCTGACATTGCCTCGCCCACCTTCCGCAGGTAAGCCAGACAGATATCTCCACTTGTGCGGTGCGTTAGCATGAAATTTGACAACGTGTTATTGGTTAGAGATTATTTATTTATTTATCTGCTGAACTGCGTACTCCTACTTGGTTCACGGGGAGGCTGGAGCCTGTTTCAGCCAACTTTGGGCAAATGTGGGTTACACCTTGAACAGCTTACCAGTCCATTGCAAGGTAACACACACACAACCATTCACACTCACACCTAGGGGCAATTTGGAACATCCAATTAACCTAATGTTCATGTCTTTGGAGTGTGGGAGGAAACTGGAGTACCTGGAGGAAACTCACACAAGCCTAGGGAGAACATGCAAACTCCACACAGAAACGTCCTCATCAAGCCCGGGACTCAAACACAGGACCTTCTTGCTATGAGGCAGACATGCTAAACTATTATCCTCTGTGCCACCTGCGAGATTGGCCTGCCAAGGCTAAATAATAAATCAGCAACATAATTTATCATGGTGTGTTCTGTTAACTAATTACTATAAACCACAGAGTGACTTGTGGTGGTGGTGGTGGCATGGTTGCCAAGTGACCTTACAATGCAGCGAAATAAATGATATGATTACCTCTCGAGTGGTGTAAGAATAAAAATGATGGTAATATATATGGGGAGAAAGCTGCTGGTATTCAGAGTTTGGTTGAACAGCTGCTCAGGTTGATTTTAGATTATTCAGATCATGTGGATATCAGTCACACCACAGATATTCCACACCACTGCCTTTAAATCCAAGCACTTGCCTTTAAACCCAGACCAAAAAACGACATGGGTTCAAATGCGGACTAATCTTGAATAAATATTTTGAGAAAGTGTATATGAGCGACAGGGACAGATTGTGAGAGACGGACTGCTGAATCATGCAGACTTTTTGCTTGGGTGTGTGGGAGAAAAAGCGGCAGATCAAGTGATGGATAGAAGTATTTATTATGTCTGTCACATACTTGAAGTTTCTCTCTGTCCCTATTGTACCCATCTACCCATCTTTCTCAGGCGACTCTCTGCTTTTATTAAACCATGAGTTGACTGCTGCCCCCTGGTGGTGGAAATAAATTTATGTGTGTAGATATACACAGTATATTAAGGGTGAAATGCAACGAGAGGGAATCTGTTTAGTTTTTTTAGTGTCTATTCATCCATACATCGATTTGCCAAACTTCTTAATCCTACTAGGGTCAAGGCAGCCTATTTCAGCCAATCTGGGTGAAGGCGGGGTACACCCCAAACAGCTCGCCAGAAAAATAACGGAAATATTAGTCCTACTAGTAACATGTTGGCTTAGTGGTTAGCTCTTCCGCCTCATAGCAAGTAGACCCTGGGTTCGAGTCTCATGCTTAGCAAGGACATTTTTTTGTGGAGTTTGCATGGTCCCCCCATGCTTGCATGGGTTCCCTCATGGTACTCCGGTTTCCCTCCACATTCATAAGACATGCATATTAGACTAATTGGATATTCTCTTTTGTCCCTAGTTGTGAGTGTGAATGGTTGTGTGTTGGCCCTGCAATGGTCTGGTGATCTGTTCAAGATGTACCCCACCTTTGCCCAGAGTTGGCTGAGATAGGCTCCGGTCTCCCCGGCACCTTAATAAAGAATGAAGCGGTTCAGCAAATGGAATGGAAAAATTGAATACTAGTCATACCACTGTAGAAAACACTGGACAAACCCTGTCAGTTCCTAAACCTTTCCCTCTTTCTCTGCTTTAGATTATTCGGCAGTAAATGTAGCAACAGTAAGCCAAGTTCTCCAGACTCCTCGAAGTCTGCGCCCTTCACCTCTCCCCTCGAATCCCCAGGCAGCGGAGGCAACAGAACACCCGACTCTCTCTCTAACACCCGTCCCTTCCTCAGTAGCTCATCTGCAGGCAGCAAAGAGACGCTGAGCAGTGTTCATACCAGCTCACATACCAGCCTTCATACCAGCTCGGAATCCATCGAGCTTCCTGCCCCGCATCATCAACACGCACCAAGGCTCAAATCCACACTGTCCCAAGGGTAAGAATGCACTGTATATGTGTACTTGTTGGAATGGTTTCCTCACTTTAACACACTGAATATTTTTGTGTAAGTGTGTTTGATAGAGAGTAGTATTGTGAAGTGGCGAAGGTTAGCAATGGAAGCTTAGCATTAGTGGTTTGGCCAGGAAGTTAAGAGTTGCCCTGTTCCATCCTTGCATCCTTCCATCGTAACATTGTCCGGAGCATAACTCCTGAAGTACAACATCCATGAATGCCAAACTTGGTGTGTGAAACCATCTGGGGATGCCAGAGTGTCGCGTACCTGTTTCATGTCCCTGGCACATTGACCTTAACCTCCAACATAGTAAATGCTTACCATGGACACATTCTAGTTCTCTAATATACTTGATTCATTTCATCTTGTTTATTTAAATGGCTTAATGATGATGCTGGGGTATTCAGGTTAAAAAGTGTAAGTACCTGTTCACACCTTTTTGAAGAAAAGTCGTAACTGTTGTGAGTCTGCTTGAGTTCCAGTAGAGAGTCATCCCCCACCCCTTTCTTGAAATTGGGAACAGGTCTTGGCCTGAGACTCTTTTTATTAGCGGCACAAAGGTCTGGGATGATTGTGGTGTCCCAGGTTGCATACCTTATAACCTGAAGAAGACCCTCCTTCACCCTACCTGTCTTGTAGTTGCGTGAAGGGGAGAGCGGATTCATGTGGAGGTACCGATTAAAAGACCAGGACCACCAAACTGCATCTGTTGGGTTGAGCTCAACTGTTCAGTTAAATCTTTGAATAGAAATTACGTAAATGTATACAGGAAACTGTAGGGGCTGAACCACGGATCACTGCATCAACCTGTGCCATGTACATACTCTATGTAGTAAAGCAAAACATGGTGCTGGAACAGACTGGGGTGGAGAAACCTCAGCACCTGGACAGAATTCTTACTGCTGGGTTTATAACTTCAAGTTTGTTTGTTGGGTCTCAGCTGACTCTGGGCGACGGTGAGGTACACCTGGAAAAGCATCTCTAGACCACCGCAGGGCAACAAATGCACAATCAGTCACATTCACACCTAGGGCCAATTAAGAACATCCAGTTCCAGTCGAATCCAGGTTAACATGCATGTCTTTGGAGTGTGGGAGGAAAGTGGAGTACCCGGAGGAAACCAGCGTAAGGACAAAGAGAACATGCGAAGTACACACAAAAACGCCCTCCCCAAGCCTGGGACTCAAACCCAGGACCTTCTTGCTGTGAGTGGTCTAACTATTACACCACCATGATGCCGTGTCGGTTGACTGGTGGTGCCGATGGTGTTGGAGGAACAGCGTTAATGACACCTCAGATAGTAAATGTTTAATGTTTTCAGAGTAAGTTGTACCGTATCCTGGATTTACTTTAATGCATAACACTTAGGAAGTATGGGTGTTGGGAGGAGTTCCGTGTTGATGGCACCATGACGACATGACCTACCACAGCCGTAATGTTCCTGTAACTGCGTCTATCATTATCACGTCCATCATTAGTACACTAACAGATGGAAATAATTTAACGACATGACTACAGAAAGTGTTTTATAATCAGAACAACAAGTGTGTGTGTGTGTGTGTGTGTGTGTGTGTGTGTGTGTAAAGATCTAACTGTATTGTGTTGTTTTTTTTTCTGCTTTAACAGCATGACTCTTGACAGAAACACGCTACCCAAAAAAGGATTAAGGTACTAATTATTATTCATTTACTGATCACATCACTACTTTTAAGATAAAGTTTGGAAGTCGTAAACAGTTTGATGACAGGAATTAACTGTAACCTGTAAGGACTTAGCAGAATGACTGCACAAGCGTGTGTGTGTGTGTGTGTGTGTGTGTTGATAGTAACAAGAGCGATGTAGTGATATTATAATATCGGAGATGTAAACATGTTCTTTATACACTCTGCTATCAGACATCCGCCATCCTCCAGACAGATGTCTCATGAAGAAGGTAAAGAATGGCTTCGTTCTCACTCCACTGGAGGACTGCAGGACACGGGGAGTCCCCTTTCCCCCCCAACCGGGAAATACCACTACAGCAACCTGCGTGAGTGACCCGTCATGAGATCTCCTTACGTTCTTAGTTAGAATTAATCATGAGATGAGATAAGGATGAGTTGTTGGGTTTAGCAGCCGGAGAAGGTGGCGTTACTGTTACAACAAACACCTGCTCCGAATAAACACTTCACACATGTAATACAGACATTACATCTCCTCCACAAGCTTGAAACAGCTAATAAGCTAATTAATACTAATAACAACAAAGCTAATGCTAATGGAGCTAACAGTTGGTAAATGCTGTGCTAATAGATAAATTGCACTCATGATTGTGTGTGTGTTTGTGTGTCTATGTACTCCAGTGAGCCCCACTGGTGCTATGACTCGGTCGAACAGTATACCGGATCAGGAAGCTTTTGATCTGTATGGAGATGGGCGAGTATTGTGTGGCAGTAACACGTCACTGGAGGAGCGTCCACGCGCCATCAGTCGATCTGGATCATTCCGTGACAGCACTGACGAAGGTGTGTGTGTGTGAGTGAGTGTGTGTGTGTGTGAGTGAGAGACGATTATTAGTGAGTGAGTGAGTGAGTGAGTGTGTATCTGGGCTGAGTTGATGTGCTGTCTCTCTGGGCCCTCTGCTGGTGATGAGCGGTATTACGCTGCGGTATGAATGGAATGATCTGTGATGTGTTTGTTTGTAGTTCACGGCTCGTCTCTGTCCCTGGTGTCCAGCACGTCGTCTCTGTACTCAGCGGTGAGTGATGTTTACACTCCTGTTCTCAGTATTTAATTTCACACATCACCACCCGTTACACACTAACGTGTACTGTACCAATTTATCAATGAGTCCTTAAATACAAAGATTTACCTTCTTTATCATGTTCTATCATTTTTCCTCCTTTATTTCTTTTCATTTCTTACTTTCTTGCTCTTTCTTCCTTCCTTTCTCTCTTTCCTTCTTTCTGCCTTCCTTTCTTTCTTGCAGTTTCTTTCGTTTTCTTTCTTTCTTTCCTTTTCTTTCTTTATTTAAGAATAAAACACAGACCCTGATATTTCTGAAAATGTTGAATTTGTATTTGCTCGTTAATTTTGGCGCCTCTGTGGGGCCAGTTTAAACACACACACACTCTTTCACTTGCAGGTGTACGCCTACATGGAAAAGGTAAAGGCGGTGTTTCGGACGCGCGTCTCTGCGTCTTTCAGTCAATAATAACTCTAACTGCAGATTAAAGATCCGGCACTAACGGGTGGAATGGCTTCACTGCTACACCGCACTACCGGGAACTTCCTCCTTCATCAGTTATTAATGATTACAGAACAATCTCTCTCTGAACATTTACACTTTATACATCACCGGATCGCTGCGGTACAGCTAGCATTAGAACTATTAAAAAAAAAACAAATAAATAAATGGATAAATAAATGAATGAATAAATGAATGAATAAATGAATGAATAAATAGATTAATAAATAATTGTTGATAGTTGTGTAACTGATGAAGTAAGGACACTTCTTGTAGTGCACTCAGACTTTAGGGCCCTACATGTCTGATTTATTTGTGCTGTCTCTCACGGCTTTCTCACACGGTCTCTTCCTTTCGGAGGTGAAATCAGGGGTTTGTGCTCGTGTGTGTGTGTGTGTGTCTGTGTGTTTGTGTGAGTGTGGTGGGGGGGGGAGTAATTCTACATGTTACTGGGAACAGGAAATAATTCATAAATAATAAATGATTAACTTTCATTTTCTTCTCTACAGACGGAGGAGAAAGCTCACTCTGAGGTACACTCACCTTCAATCATCACCATCATCATCACCTCCAATTATTATCACTATTATTATCACCATTATCATCATCACCTCCAATTATCATCACTATCATCATCACCATCACCTCCAATTATCATTACTATTATCATTAAAATCACCATCTTCACCTTCTATATTCATCACTATTATCATCACCTTCACCTTCTATATTCATCACTATTATCATCACCATCATCACCTTCACCTTCTATATTCATTACTATTATCATCACCATCATCACCTTCACCTACTATATTCATCACTATTATCTTCACCTTCTATATTCATCACTATTATCATCACCATCATCACCTTCACATTCTATATTAATCACTATAATCATCACCATCATCACCTTCACCTACTATATTCATCATTATTATCATCACCTTCACCTTCAATTTCATTACTATTATCATCACCATCATCACCTTCACATTCTATATTCATCACTATTATCATCACCATCATCACCGTCACATTCTATATTCATCACTATTATCATCACCATCATCACCTTCACCTACTATATTCATCACTATTATCATCACCTTCACCTTCTATATTCATCACTATTATCATCACCATCATCACCTTCACATTCTATATTCATCACTATTATCATCACCATCATCACCGTCACATTCT
>JAQMYF010000024.1:575173-588862 GCA_030014195.1 Neosilurus mollespiculum
GGAGACCATGGCAGACCAGGGACCCGGGCCATTAGCAGGAACCTCGGAGCGTGACCCAGGCCACCTCGCACCAAAGATAACTCCAGGCCTACCCAGATGGTGGCAGTGGCACAAAGTGAGATCTGAATCCAGTGGTGTTAATTCTTCGTGAATGTACACAGTTTCAGTGGAGGATGGCGAGTTTCAGGAATGAGTGCGCAGAAGTAATTACAGTCTCAGCTGGTGAGCACCGAGCTCAGCCCAGCTTGACCCAAAAATGTTCAGTAAAGCAGCATCCATTATTCATTTAAAAACACAGCATCTCTCGGCTCTGTGCAATCTGTCAACACGTCGCAGTCTATTTCCCATTAGCTTCCTGCCATGAAGTTATTGATTTCAGAGACCTCTCTAAAATGCTGTCTTTTATCTGCACTTTATTTCTAATCACAGTTTTTACCATTTGCATGTTGCACTGAAAATCTTATATTTCATATTATATACTGTACATCAGGGCACTGCTTAGGTCTGGGCTGTGATTGGTCAGAAGGTGATTAATGGTGTGTAACAGCAGCTTGGACAGTAGTGCAGGTTTATAATAACGCTCTCTCATATACGTGTACAGAGTTGCAACACTGATAATCAACTGATAAAAATAAGTGTTTATTTTGATGTTATGATGTTTAATCTGGAATTTGTTGTATAAACTGAATAAGACCCTCAGGGACAAACCGTTAAAGGAAATTAATTACCCTTACTGTAGTGACAGTATCTCCACTTCACCACACCTCCCTTCCACTCAGAATTCCCAGAATTCATCAATAAAGGAGCTAATGCAGGTTAAGTAATAATGGCCCCTGAACGCTGGGTGTAAACAGTCGCCATGGCAGTGTGAGCGCTTCATATGGTTTCAGATCAATAACTAGCAGGTAGGTGTTTTAGGTGTTTCTTTTGTTCATTTAAAAGCAGTTGTTTTAGCATCACAAACCCCATATTTATAGCAGAAAGCAGGAATTCTAAAGCCTGCATTATTTTCAGTGGAGTTGAGCATTTTCACTCTTTATTTTAGTTTATATGCTGCACAGTGATCTTCACATGCATTCCTGCATTGACCTTTTTTGGGGGGATTTTCCCTGATTTTTCTCCCGTAATTTAGTCAAAGCCAATTTCCACTCATCAAGCATAGCCTTCCTATCACGCCACCACCAGTCATAGCAGCGTGTGAGTATGTACATGCCCCCTCTGTGACACATGATGCTGATACTCACATCTTTATGAACCGCTGTGCATGCACTCTCAGGAGCTAACTTACTCGGAGGGAAAGTGCTATCCACCTCCTTGTATGCATGGGGTGTTGTTGTTAGTTAGTGGTAGAGTTGATAGTTGTGCACCCTGATGTGCCACTCTGGAGCCTGACTTCTTTATAATCAGCTGATCAAGTGACTGTCCTGTGGTTTTCAGTTGTATTAACACATTTGTTTATTTACATACAAATTAAAAATTAACATTTGTTAACAAGTCGCCCCAGGAACAGCTTGCACCCGGTATCATGTTGCACCCACCTTCCTACGTGTTTACACGGTCACTCTCAAATCGGTGGCAAGCAGCTAGAGCATGCATGCGCAAATCAGTGATCAGAAAGAAAATGTTGGGCCAGGATGTAAGGTGTGCTTTCAAAATTCTTTAATGATTAAAAGTGTCTAATAAAGTAAAGGCAGCATCCGAGAATCATAAACACAAATGCACGGCGTCATTTCAGAATTTTTCAAGAATGCTCACTTTTTCTTTGTATTGTTGGCAATAGTTCCTGTTTTTTCCACCTGGGAGGCTTGGAGACTTGAAGATAACACAAACTACTCAAGGAGAACCGCTCATTTGATGGAAGAGTGTGTGAAGCGACCTAATAACGCTGATGAAAGCTACGGCACACACGTAAAACCTTGTACTTGATACTTCGATTGTGCTTAGATTGCAAATTGCCCCCTGAACAGGATATTCTGGTGCAACTTGCCACACCTCAAAAAATGAAGGCAGTTGCACCCATCAGGTTGTGCCAGAACAGATCGGTTTTACACGGACAGTTGTGTCGGGGCATGCTGTTCTAGTTGCCAGTGTCCGTGTAAAAGCAGCTTTGGATTAATGTTCTTATAGTCTGCTGTATCATATTATAAGAGCAGTAAACACTCTGACATGATCACGGTGTCATTTCTCATCAAGTACAAACAAACAACCGAGCAAAAAAACTCACCAGTGCTCCTGATGTTCTGTTTGCCAGGGTGGGGTTGACGTCTCTTGTGGAGACAGTGAGACATCACATTCTAGTGAGAGAATGCTGCCAGAGATGAGTGTGATGGTTAATCCAAAATGGCTTCTGCAGCTAACGTTTTGCTGACTCGGATTTCCTGTCGTCAGTCGGTTTCGGAACAAAAATAAATTTTTTCCCTGATTTCTGCGCTTGTTGTTTGTGCAGATCAGCACCAGACCATAATTTGTTATGATGCACGGGGTCAGTGATGTAGCCCAGTCAAGACAACGAGTTCACATCACTACCAGGCAACAGCCAAAACAGCCAATCAGAAAGCCACCGTGGCTCTGAGCATGCTTAGAGTCGCAACACTCGCGTGCACTTTAAAATCGTGCATTGACTGATGTTACCGTGAGGAACTGCTGATGTTGTACGTGATCGTTTTAAATAGCGAATAACACTAATTCACCACACGTACACTTTAATGAGTGCAGTAGAGCAAAAACACCTGTGATGCATCAGTAAAAGGTTTTTCAGGTAATTTTTTGGCTGATTATTGATTGGTTTTGGTGAATAATCCTGAAGATGTCATGCCACGGATCCATTAGCCGCTCAGTAATATCATCTGCACCAATCTGAGCCGATGATGTTGAAATCCCTGGTGCTATTCTCTGCTTTTTCACAGCCTATCATCTTTTGTGCCATTTTTGCAGCTCCCTGTCTCCGGGAGGTGTTGCTGTATCACATGCTAATCCTATACATTATATCTGCAGGAACAGTTTCCTAATACCTGTTCACACATCACACCATTGCTTCAGATCTCAGAAACTCGAGGCAGTGTTGCGAGAAGTTGTCGAGGATGATTTTGTTCTCAAACTCGCTGCTTTGTGGATATTTACCTTTATGTTCACAGATTCTTTATACGCTGACACACAGGCTGAGTTCTATAGATTTCAGTCATATACACCTCTCCATCCATATGGGTTTAAATATAGCACAGTATTAATGTTAGCGTGGGTGTTTATTGACGAGGATGAGCTTCTCGGGGACTCGGGTGTGTAGACCTCTAGGAAATGTTCATTTCACAACCTGATGCATGATGGGTCAAGATGAGCTGTTCCTGGAGGGCGTGAAGACTCTGGATTAGTCATCTGGTTATTAGTCAGTGGATCCAGGTTGGTTTATTTCAGCATCGGATGCTCGCGCCAGGGTTTTAAAGCAGCCAGACGTTGGTTCCCTACAGATCTATAAAGAGAGGAGTGAAAATATCAATAAAGGATAAGGGTGGGGGCAGGGCCTTAGACCTATTCTCAATTGTTATTTTACTTTAATAATGTTTATATTTATTGAATGAGGTGGAATATGATAAAGATGATTATTCAGGTTGAAAAGGTTTTATTGGGTAACACTCTCCAAGAACTGGATAATTTTCATATTATACAAAAGCCAAATTCTGTAATTGGCTTCTCGAGGAAAGCGCATCATAGCAATTAGTTCTAAACAAATTCCACCAAAATATGTAATGAAATAATTTGACTTAGTTTTTTCCATCGAATGTGACTTTATCGGCTTTTTGCTAGCAGCGCGCCTCCAGTCTTAAAAAAGGCAGCCATTTCCCCACTATCTTTCTCTGGGAGGATGGCGAGAGGAAGAACATAGAAATAAATGAGATAGATAGACTCCAGCCTATTGACCATGTTGTTGGCTGGCGAACTTTGCACCACCGTCTTGGTCATGGTTCCTCACTCTCAGATATGAATGCAGTACTTTACTGTAAATTGTTATATGTGACCTGCTCCAGTATAATATGTGGCACGGTAGTGTGTTGAGTAATGTGAAAATGGCTTACCTGGACAGGTCGCCAAAATCACATCCTTCAAAGCAAAATCTTCCACATGACCAAGATCCATAAACACAATCTCTTCATGCTAAAATACTTGTTTAAGAAAGGGGTCCGTGTCCACGTTGTTGTAAAACAATAAAAATATCCATTTATTTTGCTGATTTTCAAACGACTTTTGGGGTTGCTCAGGGTATTTCCTTATGATCCAGAATCCTCTCCCTACTTACAGAATCCCAGAAGGATTCCCCCAATCATATAACTCTAAACCAGTAAGAAGCCTCAAATACACATGACTCGGTGTAAATAGAACTCATCTATTCGTCATGCTAGGAAGACGCTAATATGATGGCGCTGATTGGTGGAGAGCCAGATTTATGTAGTGTACGGATGTTCAGGAGTTTCAGATGCAGACATTCAGAAACTGGTTCTGTAACTGGTATTAATATTTTCAATGTAGCAACATCCACCAAGTTCATTCATTCATTCTCTGAACCGCTTATTCCTAATTAGGGTTGCGGGGAAGGCTGGTGCCCATCTCAGCCGACTCTCGACGAGGGCAGAGTACACCCTGGACAGCTCGCCAGGCCATCGCAGGGCCATCCACCAAGTTTGAGGCACATAATAATTTTAGTATATATTACATATACAGCCATGGAAAAAATTAGCAGACCACTTTTAATGGGAATATACATTATTCATTCATTCATTCCTTTGCTGAACCGCTTAATCCTAATTAGGGTAGTGGAGAGGCTGGCGCCCATCTCAGCTGACTCTGGGTGAGGGCGGGGTACACTCTAAACATCTCACCAGGCCTTCACAGGGCCAACACACACACAAGCATTCACATTCACACATTCACTTAGGGGTGATTTTGGAACAGCCAGTTAGTCTAATGTGAATGTTTTTGGACTGTGGGAGGAAACCGGAGTACCTGGAGGAAACCCATGCAAGCACAGGAAGAACATGCAAACTCCACACAGAAACACCCTCGCCGAGCCTGGGAAACCCAGGGCCCTCTAGCTGTGAGGCAAAGGTGCTAACCACTGCGCCGTCGTGCCGCTGATTCAAGGACTGTCCTCTCTGAAAAATGTTTTTTAATCCCAAGATAGCAGACCAATCAGATTGTTTCTGTGTCGTATATAATAAAATCAAATATAAAACAAAAATTTCATTTTCTTCATTCAAATGTATACAAAATTGGTTTTTTGATCAGTTTTAGAATCCCAAAGTACAATTTAGGCCTTCAGGAGTCACTACACTCTTATTTTCCTCTGGATGTACGTGAGGTGTAATTTTCACTCGTTACTCAACATCCTGATTTTGTTGTGTAGAGAATTGTGCGGATTTCCTGATTGGATACAGCGTGAGATTCGGAACACTGCCTGCAGTAAACATGGTGGGAATACTCCAGTCTTCAGTGTGCACAGATTCAGTGTGCGTGTAGAGTACAGCATACAGGACGCACAGACTAGAACATATTGAACGAATGAGTCACGTGTGTGAGTAGGATCCACTAAGCCGCCACCCATGTTGCTGGAGTGAAACCTTTCCATTGTGACTGACAAGCTGAAGTTGTGTGTGTATCAGGATGAAACTCTGCTCTCTGTGTGTCCTCTGGGACAATGATTGGAACATCTCAGTGGCTTAAATCGACAGCGAGAGGGCACCGGCCTAATTAGTCAGCAGAAGCAGATAGCATCCGTCGTGACTGAAAGCCCACACAATAGTAACAACACGTGCAAAAAAAAAAAAATCCCATCACACAAAGCACAGCGTGGCCGCGAGTCCTGAACAGTCGGGGGTTTGCATGCCTGTGGAGGTTATCAGAAAACTCAGAAAGGTGTTTTTATATGTGTTCCCCAGAGCTGCGAGTGTGTCTGGTCTATTCCATGACCTTGGGATGAACTGTTTGTGTCCTGTGGGATTTCATGCATAAGGAGCTGGACGGTTCTGATAAGGTTTCTCAGCACCTCGAGCTCCATCCCTGAATAGTAAATCAAACTGAGCAGACCGGTGTTATATTATAATCAAATTCCCTCTGTTCTGTGGCGCGCTGGATGTGTTTAAGCCCCTGGATGTGATTCTGAGCCGTGATGTTAAAAAGAAAACGTGAAGGTCTGTTAATGGGGCTGGTGTGAGGATGAAGATGTCAGGACAACGCTGAGCATAGAAATATTTATCAGAGATTCCATCATGTGGAGTTTGTGTGGAATCATGAGGTCCAGTTCAATTTAATTCAGTTTTAATTGTATAGCGCTTTTTACAATTGACATTGTCGCAAAGCAGCTTTACATAGTAAAATTAATTTAAAAAGGAATTAAATTTTTTTTCTACAACCCCCTTCACAACCCCCTACACATCTCTAATGAGCAAGCCCGCAGTGACAGTGGCAAGAAAAAACTCCCTCAGTTCTGCTGAGGTACTTCTGAAAATCAGTGGCACAAAACCCAAAGGCTCCTTTATGTCGACGACTTGATCTGACACTGACATAACTCAAATTAATGAAAGTATAAGAGGCAGCTAGGAATGAAATAGATGTTATAATGTTGTTAAGGCAATAAATGGGGCAATAATGTAGTATAGAGGGAAGGAACACGACTGAAGACAGAAGTAACAGCTCATATGCCATAAAAGCAGACACAGAAATCAGATCTGGAACCAGAAAGAGGATTAGTCGGACTGATATACAAACAGATTCACAAAGAAATCAGAGAGACAGCCTGAAGTTAAAGAACAGATTCAAACAAAGAGAGTTGTTTTATATTTAATCCTTACTACGGCCTTCACTGATGCACAAAAATGGGTAGTAAGGTATTTGTTCTTTTTTTTTTTTAATAAAATAAATGTTTTAGGTAATGACATACTGTATTTGGCTCCAACCTGTAACAAACTGGTACCAAGAACTAACGGACCCAAATGTAGGACAGACAACGACAAGGTCGAGGCAAACTAGGATACTTTATTAGTACACAGGGTACTAGGGTACGTAAGTGGCAATAAACAGACGGCTGAATCGTGGTGCGGTTTGAGAAGTGTGTCTCTCTCTATGACGGCACAAGACAATCTGGCAAGGAGCCAGGGAAAGACGTAGAGCCTTTATCTTGGAGCAATGATGGGGAACAGGTGGGGATGATCAGGGCGGAGCTGGCAATTACCACCCGAGCCGGAGGGAATCAGGTGACCTGAAAAGAGAAAGAGCCAGAACAAAACCTGAGACAGGCATGACTCAACACCCCTGGCGGGTTCTCACAGTAAACACCCCCCCCCCCCAGGGCCGGCTCCTGACGGGCCTGAAGTGTTCGGATGCCATTTGTAAAAGTCGTCGATCAAACTCTGGTCAACGATTAAGCTTGCGGGTATCCAGGAGCGCTCCTCAGATCCATAGCCCTCCCAGTCCACCAAAACTGTCTCCACCGACCCCTCTTGCGTACCGCCAGAAGCCTCTTAACCATGTAGACCAGTCCTCTGTCTACCATCTTAGGCGGTGGCGGGGGCTTGGTGGTGGGCACCAGATGACTCTCTCGGACTGGTTTGAGCCTGCTAACGTGGAAGGTCGGGTGCACACGGAGGGACCTGGGGAGTTTCAGACGCACAGAAACAGGGTTAATCACTTTCAACACAGGGAACGGACCGACAAACCTGGGAGCCAGCTTCCTGGAGTGGACATGCAGGGGAAGGTCCCGGGTGGATAGCCATGCCTGCTGGCCAGGAGTGTAGGTCGGTGCCGGACGGCGATGACGATCCGCCGTCTGAACCCTGAGGAGCAGCCACCTGCGGCCCAAATCTTACGGCATTGCCTAAACAAGGCATGCGCCGAGGGGACTGTTATCTCTCGTAGGTCGGGAAAAGGGGTGGTTGGTACCCGTGGGCGACCTGGAAAGGGGAGAGCCTGGTGGCCGCAGTAGGGAGCGAGTTGTGGGCATACTCCAGCCAAGTGAGGTGCTCGCTCCACGTGGATTGGTTCTGTGAAACCAGGCATCTCAGACAGGTCTCAAGGTCCTGGTTCAGCCGCTCCATCTGGCCGTTGGACTCAGGGTGGTAGCCAGAGGATAGGCTGACGATGGTCCCCAGACAACGACAAAACTCCTTACAGAAACCAGATATAAATTGTGGACCCCGGTTGGAGACGACATCTGTGGGGAGGCCATGTATCCGGAAGACCTGGGTGATCAAGGGCAGTCTCCTTGGCTGAGGGCAGCTTGGGCAAGGGGATGAAGTGAAACCATCTTCGAAAACCGGTCAACCACAGTAAGCACCAACGTATTGCCCTTTGAGGGGGGCAGGCCCCTGACGAAGTCCACCAAAACCGTTGCTTGATCACAAACATAGTGTGCCTTCCCCCCCGGGTGACAGGATAGCAGGGAAGTGTGAGCCCAATGTATTACCTGAGAGCGCAATGTCTCCGGTACAAACAACCGGTTGCGCGGGCAACCCTCAGGAGTGGGTACCTCCTGTCCAGCCTGCTTAACCACCTCCTCTATCTGCCAGGAAACCGCTCCTACCACCCGATCAGAAGGTAGGATGGATTCTGGCTCCTTGGTAGTTGGTTCCGATTCCCACAAGTGGGACAGCACTTCTGGCTTGGTGTTCTGAGAGCTCGGCCGATAGGAGAGGGTGAACTGGAACCGGCAGAAAAAGAGGGCCCATCTGGCTTGCTGTGAGTTCAGTGACTGGAGGTATTCCAGGTTCTTATGGTCCATCCACACCAGGAAGGGATGGTCCGCCCCTTCCAGCCAATGTCTCCATTCCTCCAGGGTGACCTTGATGGCCAGCAGCTCCCAGTTTCCCACGTCGTAGTTACTCTTCGCCGGGGACAACTTGCGGGACAGGAAGGCACAGGGGTGAATACGGTCGTCTTTGGGGGAGCACTGAGACAGGACCACCCCCACACCAACATTGGAGGCATCCACATCTACAATAAACTGATGCTTGGGGTCGGGTATCTTCAGGACCGGTGCTGTGGTGAATAGCTTCTTGAGTCTCTGGAAGGCCCCCTCAGCCTCTGGACTCCACTGGAAAGTGACCTTGGGAGAGTTTAGTGCATGCAATGGTGCTGAAATTCCGAATAAACCTCCGGTAGAAGTTTGCAAACCCCAAGAATTGCTGTACCTTTTTGTGTGAAGTGAGGGGTGGCCAGTTTGAAATGGCACTAACCTTCTTGGGGTCCATCCGGACGTGGTTAGGGGACACGATGAACCCAGAAATGAGACCGAGGTGGCGTGGAACTCGCACTTTTCTGCTTTCACAAACAGCTGGTTCTCCCACAAGCGGCTCAGGACCTGGCAGACGTGGTGCTAGTGGGTAGCAATATCAGGAGAAAATACGAGTATGTCATCCAGGTAAACAAAAACAAAGTCATTTAGGTACTCACGTAGCACCTCGTTGATGAAGCCCTGGAAGATGGCGGGGGTGTTGGCCAGCCCGAAAGGCATGACTAGATACTCGTAGTGGCCTGTGAGTGTGTTGAACCCGGTCTTCCACTCGTCCCCCTCGCGTATCCTGACCAGGTGGTATGCGTTCCGCAGGTCCAACTTGGTGAATACCCGGGCCTGTTGGAGCAGCTCGAAGGCGGAGGAAATGAGGGGAAGCAGGTACCGGTTCATCACCATAATGTCATTCAGGGCGCTATAGTCTATGCACGGCCGAAGTGAGCCATCCTTGTTTTCCACGAAAAAGAAGCCCACTCTGGCCGGCGAGGAGAACGGGCGGATGATACCGGCCCGCAGAGAGCTCTGGATATACTGGTCCATGGCTTTCTTCTTGGGACCCGAGAGGGAGTACAGTTGGGCCTTGGGAATGGGAGCTCCAGGCAAGAGGTCACTCGCACAGTCCCACGGGCGATGGGGCGGGAGAGACATGGCTCTGGACTTACTGAAGACCTCCTTGAGGTCATGGTAGCATGGGCGAACCGTGAAAAGGTCAGGGTAATCACTAGGGTCCGGTTCCCGCACCCGGCTAATCCCCCCCCTCCGGGGATCTGAGAGCCGATGGGGACAACGCACGACAGGTGGATCCGCATGCGGGGTCCCAGCTCCTAATCACCCCCGACTCCCAGATGACTGGGGGTTGTGGGCTCTTAACCAAGGGAACCCTAGTACAAGGGGGTGATGCGTGCACTTTAGGAGGTAAAAGTAGATGCGCTCGGAATGGACCCCGCCAATAGTCATGAGCAAGGTCTCCATCTTGTGGGTAACCCGGCTAAGAAGCTGATTATTTAGGGCTTGGGTGTAGACAGGCTGGGAGAGTGGTACCTCTCTGATCCCCAACCTCTTGGCTAACAAACTGTCCATTAAACTTTTGTCCACCCCTGAATCAACAAGGGCCTGTAGGGAGACAACCTTGCCCTGGATTAGCAGAGATACCGCAGTTAAAGTGCGAGTGGAGAAATATGTGGGTGTCTCTCTGCTTACCTAGGTCTCTTTCCCGGCCCGCGTGCCAGTCCTCTTGGCTGGACAGGAAACGACTTGGTGTTCGGCTTGCCCGCAGTAGAAACAAGCTCCCTCCTTCTGATGGTGCTGGCATTCTTCCGTGTCTAATCTGGCTCGGCCCAGCTGCATCGGCTCCTCCAGAACGGACAGGGGCGCTTGCTCCGCGACTGGCGATGAGGATGGCAGCGACCCACGAAGAGGCTCCCGGCGAGCGGGAGTCCCTCTGGCGGTGCGGCGGCGTTCCGCTTCTCTCTTCCGAAGCCGACTGTCAACACGAACTGTGAGGTCCACCAAGTCCTCAAATTCGGCCGGAATCTCGAGTGGAGCTAGGTGGTCCTTGATTTCGCGGCTAAGCCCGCTGACAAAGGCGTCCATGATGGCCGAGGAATTCCATCCGCTGTCGGCGGCCAGCGTGCGGAACTCGATGGCATAGTCGACGACCTTCCGGGAGCCTTGGCACAGCCCGAGCAGGGCTCTGGATGCATCACGCGCCAGGGAGGAGTGATCAGATATGCGGGTGAGTGCACTCTTAAATTGCTGGTAGTTATGACATACCGCTGTGCCTCGGGCTCACTCCGCTGTGGCCCATGCTGCCGCTCTTCCCGAGAGATGGGAGATCATAAACGCCACCTGGGCCTTTTCCGAAACAAAGGCAGCTGGGTCATTTTGGAAGTGCAGCTCACACTGAACTAGGAATGAGCGGCACTTCCCGGACTCTCCTGAATACTTGTCTGGTGGAGCGAGGCGAACGGGACGAGACGGGGGGGGTTGTGGGAGGCAGGGCGGAGGCTGGCGGTTGGGATTCCGGCGTGATCGGCGGAGGTGAAACCAGTCGTTCCAGGCTGGTGGTGAGCTGACGCAGTTGGGAGCTCAACTGGTTCACCTGAGCCCACACATCCCTCTGGAAACGGTCCTGGCGGTCGGCAAGTTCCTGCACGCCGGTAGCAACTGTAGCCAGCTGGGTGTCGTGGGACTGGATTAGTTGCTCCTGGGATCTAAGAGCCTGGGTGAACAGATCTCTGTCCGCTCGGTCCATGTCTGGCCAGATCGTAATGTAACAAACTGGTACCAAGAACTAACGGACCCAAATGCAGGACAGACAACGACAAGGTCGAGGCAAACTAGGATACTTTATTAATACACAGGGTACTAGGGTACATAAGTGGCAATGAACAGACGGCGGAATCGTGGTGTGGTTTGAGAAGTGTCTTTCTCTATGGCGGCACAAGACGATCTGGCAAGGAGCCAGGGGGAAGACGGCAAGCCTTTATCAAGGAGCAGTGATGGGGAACAGGTGGGGATGATCAGGGCAGAGCCAGCAATTACCACCCAAGCCGGAGGGAATCAGGTGACCTGAAAAGGGAAAGAGCCAGAACAAAACATGAGACAGGCATGACTCAACACCCCTGGCGGGTTCTCACACAACCTTTACAAACATTTGTAAATAATTTTGACTTTAGACAAATTGTATAAATTTTTGTTAGTATTTTTTTTTGGTTTGTTGGCAACTTTACACAGAATGCTAAAGTTTGGAAATGGGATGGAGTACAACCCAATTTACATACCGTCCGATCTCGGTGGTGATCAGAATCATGATTTGTATCTGGGATTTTTTTAAAGGATTCTTTACCATTGTGAAGGGAGGAAAATTTCAACAATTTTGTGTTGAACTTCATCGAAAAAAAACCCACAACATTCCCACATGAAACATTTAACCATACATTTAACCATCTGCATCTACCACTAACTGTATATGAACAGAAAGGACAGAGGTGAACATTCTGGACACTAATTATTCAGATCATGAGACAGTATCTGTTTCTTTAAAGCTGTAATTTTTTACCAATTGTAATTATGATATTATGATACATAATTATGAAAAGAATTAATTTTTTTTTTTTGCAAAAATGAAATAAGCAAAGACGGCACAGTGGTAGCAAATTTGCCTCAATTTTGCCTCTTTGAATTTGAATTTGAATTTGAATCACATAGAATTCTGTAACTTCAGCTGTAACGTCTGTGTATTGGATGAGAAGCAGCTCTGGTTACTACCATTAACGTGACTCTGTTAGAGCAGGTTTCAGCGAGGTTGCTAAGGAACAAACCGCGCTCTTCGTGTTATTTCTGATTTTCATGTCCCAGCTTTCGCACCTTCGGAAGAAAGTGCTGAAAAGGGAGATGAAAGAATGTGAGTTTCTTCCTTGCATGCCTTAACCCTGCTGTAATGTTCTCGCGTTAGTAACGTTCTCTTCCATTCCCACGCCATCCCGATGATTTATAGTACAAAAGCCCAGTCTGACTTCTACATCATTTCTAAATAAACATTCCTAATGGAGACTGGGTGGTCAGGAATCACTTCCTCATGTTTAGGCTCCATCTGATGGAAGGCGACGGAAAATAAAATGTGACACAAATGGACTCGGCTAGTTTGAATCCATTATTCAACTATAATGGCTTATGGGATTATGGCTGGAGAAAGCTGACACTGCATCTGTTTCTCTCTCTCTCTCTCTCTTTCTCTTTCTCTCTGGCTGTCACTTTTCCCTTGCGTGAGAACATAGCACATTGAAAATGTCAAGTTCTGCTCTACGTTATCATTTTAGCTAAGGGGAACATTAGCATGTACGGGTCAGTGCTGAGCGCTGCATTTCTTCTCTTTCACACACAGCTGAAGATTACTGTGAATTCAACTCCACCTATATCGTAGTGACCCGTTACCATGGATACCATAATGAGGACAATTTTACAAGTATATGGAATAGCTCATTTTGGCCTAGCATGTTACTAAATGTTCAACAGGTAGTACACTAAAAAAAACAATAGACAGCTCTTTAATGAATAATAAAACTGGCTAATAACTAGCGCTGGCATTTGCTGCATATGTCGGCTAAGCGACAGAGCAGAGTGGGTTACTTTATCTTTCATGTTACAGAATTATAGGATTTCCTACTTAATAAATCATGCAAGTTCAAATTTTCTAAAATACAGAGCTTAGAGAGAGAGAGAGAGAGAGAGGAGGACAGAGAGAGACAGAAAGGTAAAAGAGAGAGAGAGAGAGAGAGGAGGAGGAGGACAGAGGAGAGTGAGACAGAGAAAGGAGAGAGAGAGAGGAGGACAGATAGGAGAGTCAGACAGAGAGAGACAGAAAGGAGAGAGAGAGAGAGAGAGAGAGAGAGAGAGAGAGGAGGACAGAGAGG
>JAQMYF010000024.1:658707-673707 GCA_030014195.1 Neosilurus mollespiculum
TATTAAGGAGGGTGGTGTGACATATGGTATCAAAGGCCGCACTCAGATCAAGGAGGACGAGGATGGTAAGTAGGCCAAAGTCAGCTGCCATGAGGAGGTCATTGGTGATCTTTGTAAGGGCAGTTTCTGTACTATGGAGGGGACAGAAACCGAACTGGAACTGTTCAATATTGGAGTAATTACAGCAGTTTTAAAGGATGTAGGAACAGTTCTAGTGGTGAGAGAAGAGTGAATGATGGCGGAAATGATGGGAACCAGAGAGGGGAGACATGCTTTAACCAGGACTGTAGGGAGGGGGTCAAGCTGACAAGTAGATGACTTGGGCTTGCTGATGAGGTCAGAAATTTCTGAAAGTAAATTATTCTGAAAATAAAGTGCAGTTTATCCCAAATCAAGCGTTTTTTTTAGTAATTTACCAGCATCTCTGAGGTAAATATTAATACTTCCTTCAGTTCTGTCACATTTTCACTCACTCTGTGTATTCACATTCTCCATACAGCTATAAATAAAACCTGAACCGAACCATAAAAAGCATTGTTTCTCTCAAACACAGCATTTTTTCTGAGATTTATCAGCACATCTAAGGGAAATGTTTATATTTCCAACTCTTCTGTATGGGTTTTATTGCCAGTCTCTGTTTATATTGTCCATATGTGCAGATATCACACTTAAAACTACTTAAAACTGAATTTTCTGTGTAATTAACCCACACATCTGAGGGAGATGTTAATATTTCTGACAGCTGTGTCTCATTTTTACTGTCACTGTACCTTTATATGGTGAGCAATCTCATATATGAGACATTACGCTAACTCAATAAACCTGAATTGCACCCAGAAGGAGGATTTTCATAGTAACACACCAACACGTCTGAGAGTAATATTTCTAACACATGTCCCATTTCCACAGGCAGGATGTCTTTACTTAAGTAATATTAGCTATATTAGAAAGTGTGTGGATTTAGTGTACATCAGCACAGCTGAGATTCGGCTACAGGCTAAGTGGCATAGCTAACCGTAGCTGCACAGATATTAAATATATCCGTACGATTGTAAATGTAATAGCACTTTTTTATACAATAGAAGATGTTAGCACTGGGTTCTGGAACACAATGTGGGCGTGGCCAAAACTAGATGGCCTCACTACGTTGAGGCTAGGTCCTTAATGTGTCTAATATGTTGCCACTAATTGCTTATCTTTCGCATAATCATGCACGCACCATGCCCAAAGTGTTCTTACTGCATTCTGACTTCAACCAATCACCCCGTGCTTACCACGTTCTCACTGCGTCTGCCTGGTCATTAATGCTGCACCACACACTGCACTTTTTCATTCATTCTGCAAGTTTTCTTGCTACATTCAACAACATGCCTGTACTACACCAGTAAAGTCCATACCAAGTTATAGGTACGTTGTAGGTACGTCGACAGTGCGTCATAACATCAACAATATCCTTATTCCGTTAACACCATGATTACTTTGTCCACACCATCGTTCCTGCATCAACACCTTTATTCCTAGGTCAACACTGTCGTTACTACATCAGCACCATCATTACTACATCAACACTGTCATTACTTCATCAGCACCATCATTACTACATCAACACTGTCATTACTTCATCAACACCATCGTTACTACATTATCACCGCCATTACTATTTCAACACCTTCGTTACTATGTCAACTTTCGTTACTACATCAACACCGCTGTTACTATGTCAACACCATCGTTATTAAATCAACACTGTCGTTACTACATCATCACCATTTTTTTTGGTCTATTTTTATTCCCTCTCTTTCATTCTTTGTATCCCTCTTTTTTCATGATGATCCTCATTTCTTTCTATTCTCTTCCATCCCTCTCATTTTTTCTCCATATTTCCTCTTTTTTCCTCGTTGTCTTCCTCCCTTATTGTCTTTTATTCTCATATTTCTCTCTGCCTCTCTCTTTCTGTCTTCCAGGCTTCATTTTTTTCTGTCATTTCTCTCCTTCTCTTTTCCAATACCTGTTTCTCATTCTATCCTCTGCTCTCTGGGTTTCCATCCATCCTTCTTTCTGTCTATTCCTTTTCTTTTGTATTTTTACTCCCTTTTCTTTCTGTCATGCTTTTATCTTTTCTCATTAAGGTTTGATATCCCTCTATCCATTGCGTTCTCTCTCTCTCTCTCTCTCTCTCTCTTTCTCCCTCTCTCTCTCTCTCTCTCTCTCTCTCTCACTCTTTCTCCCTCTCTCTCCCTCTCTCTTTATGTGATTAATGATCAGCGGATCAGTGTTTTGCATTATTCATGCTCTGTGCTGTGTTCCCATGCTTGATCATTTTGTTGTGCCATATTTTCCAGTAAAGCTTCAGATAAAAATAAATAAATAAATAAATAATTTCTTATCTTGGCAGTTAATCCTCTCAGAGGTCACAGAGAAGAGGGTCTCTTAAAGCCATAGTGAGTTGATTGGAGTTGTATGACAGGATTAATGAGGGGTTGTGCTGGAAGGAAGTTTTGGTGTTGGGTTTATTGTAACACGAGGTGTACGGTGACCTGGACCACACCACCGTCAGCAGTCTGTGTACGTGTGTACGCACAGCGCCCTTCAGAAACCTGTCTTCCTGTTGGACGATCTGGAGCATGTCTCAGTGTGTTTCTCACGTTCCCATATGATCTCCTCCTTCTGCTGGAATGTGTAAAGCGAAATGCTATATATAAGCCTTGACGCCCGGTTGCCATGGTAACTGCGGTTTCCTGCAGTAACAGTGAGGAGAAGCTCATAATTTTTTTTGTTTATTTATTTATTTACTTTTAATTTAGTCCTTTAAATTATATATATTTTTTAGATAGGAAATGACCTTTAATGATGAAAGTTATGTACATCAGAGTATTTTTATGACAAGTTTTTGTACAAAATTCCTTTTTTTAGATTCTTTAAGAGTTTTTTATTTTTCAAACACAAAATCACATCACTGGTGTATGAGAAAGACTTGATAAATGAAGACAGAGATTGTGTGTGTGTGTGTGTGTGTGTGTGTGTGTGATAAAACTCCCTATCCAGATTAAAAGCTTTAAGACAGAATGAAAACAGGAATAATTAATTATCTAACACATGTCTGAGGATATGAATGGATGAAGGTCAAACACTCTGAGCTTCATTTTTTTTTGTTTTTTTTGCTAATCTTTTAATAAAGTACAAAAGTTTCCCTTATTTTTTTATGATCATGTTGGTATGTGTGTATCCATGAATTTTCTTAGCCAGGCCTACAAAACTCAATAAAAGGCAAATATCAAAGAGCTGAAAATGAGAAAATGACAGTTAAATGGTACGAGAGCATTAACGCTTATTTTCCTTTTAGAGGGTGCCATTACTTTTGCTCTAAGGTGCTAGTCTTATTTGGATTGAATTACTTTCTTTCTCTCAGAATGTTCATTAAATTAGCATGTAATTGAAATAAGTGTATAATGTAAATAGAAGTTAAAGGAAAGCCTTCCAAACGCTCCTGTTACACTTAAAATATGTATATTTTCATCATCAGGTGATTTTATTTACATCTACAAAGTTGCAGTCTGCTAAAATCTGTTTGACAGCTTGCATTAACCTGTTTGCCATTTGCCGCCATTTGTAGTTCTTTCCCTCTTGCAAGTGTGCGAAATCTCGAGAATAGGATGTAGACTCTTCACATGAGGCAAGATAATGGCAATATTAACAGTATACAGATCAAACTAACAAATATAAAAGATATAAACTACTGAACTGAACTGAAACTCGGCACAATACTACATTACATTTACACACATCACACAGCCATCTGCTTGATTGCATCAACACATGCTATATACCTCAGGGCATTTAATGCACAACACTGCTGCGTTATCTGTTTCTTTAACGTCATTCATGTCTCAGTTTTCACGGAATAATGGCGCCTCCCAGTCTAAGGATTTATTACGTGTTTTTATTTTTAATTAAGGTTTTAATAAGACATAAACTATGCATAAAAGCTTTTATTAGGTTTTGGTTTGATTCTCTTTTACATGTGACATGTGATACATGTGATTATGTACATGTGCTGTACATAATGTCTCACTCACAAATATACAATGTGAAACTGATGAATCAAGGGACACGTTAAGAAATGTCCTCTTAACCCAATTTATACCTAACGGTATGTAAATTATGCAGAATATGCATGTTAAATGCTTTACCTAAATAATTAGATTTTTTTCTAATTCTCTTTTTTTTTTAGAATTTAAAGCACATTTCTTGTGTAAACACTCCTGAGAAAGTTTCACGATTGAATCCGTAAATTTGCGTTCAGCAAATGAAACCAGGGTTCTGGAAGATATTCAACAGCGAATTTGCATTGTGGGATTTCATGAGCATACAGAAATCGTGAATCTTGTGAATGAGGTGTTATTTCAGTCAAATAGCTTTGATGTATGGTTAGAGAGAGGAGACGTCTTGTGTCCTTGTCCTAAAGGGAAGACAGATGTTCTCTCAGAGAGAATTAGATCTCATCTGCTTGGAGGAAAACCAGCAGCTCTGTAATCCGATTTGAGTTCTGCCACTTCCTCCTGCTTTCTGATGGCCGACACAACAACAACCAAAAAAACCAACAATTTGATTTGAGATGCTTCCTATTTTATGTCCTGTCGCTCCTCTAACTCTGAAACTCACATTAATTTATTTAGATGCCTGTCTGTCTCGCTATGTGTCTCATTCTATTAGTAGAAATGTAATAAAATGTAGACTTGTATTTGGGATTATGCTAACATCGGAACATATATATATGTTTTATTTTACCTTTAAATATATTATCTACTCACTCTTCAAGTAGTAAAAGTAATGAAAACACTGTTGCTAGGCAACTGGCAAACATGGAGGCCAAGCACAATCTAGCTAACTACCAAGGCAAGTGTGATTTAGCATGTTAGCAAGTCTATAATAGGACATTGTAAGGACACAGTGACAGTCAAAAAGAAACAGAACTATTGAGAACGTCAATATTTTCCTCAAATGTGGTAATAAAACTGACAGGAAATGTTTAATGTTGCTGAAATTACAATTTAGTTTTTTTATAATTTTATTGATATTTTATAATTTTTTAATATATTATATTTTGCTGGATAAAACAAGATGTGGAGAAAATACATGTGATATAAAACTGTCAGGAATGCCAACCTTTTCCTCAGATATGGTGTTAGAATTATGGCTCTAATGCTGTTTATGACTAAAAGTGTGATACAGCAAGCGAGCACATGATGCCATCTTTAATACAGGGAGCGTAAGATGTAAGGAAAATGTAAATAACTGAAAATCATAAGGAATGTCAGGATTTCCCTCAGATTTGGTGATAAACTGACAATAAGAGAACTCTAATAAAATTATGATTGAATATCTAACACAGAAATAAAACTGATTTGTATGGCCATCCTAAGATGTACAGAAAATCTAACTAACAGAAAACCATCTTGGACATCAATATTTTTCTCAGCCGTAATAATAAATTTGCATAAAAAGGCTCTGTGTGACTAACATGACAATTTAGTTAGCATATAGATAAAAGTCTTTGATATGGATGATGTGATGCACAAATGGAAATGTAATTTATATAAAATTATTCAGATTGGCAATGTTTTCCTCAGATTTGTTAATAAAATGAACAGAAAATGCTTCGTGTGGCTAAAATTACAATTTAGCTGGCTAGCATGATTAGGAAGTTGTGTATACAGACAATATAATAATATAGTGACAGTATAAATGAGACAAGTAAATAATAAATGTAATTTTCCTCAGATTTGGGGTTAAAATTATAGCGCTAATGCTCCCAGCTAGCTAGCATATAGATGAGCTGTGTACTACAGGGAATATAAGATAAGACTCAGATCTGGAGGTAAAGTGAAAGAAAGAAAAGGACCTGTGTGACCAAAAACATCTTTTTAGCTCTCCAGGTATATAGGAAATGTAGTGAAATGAGACAGAACTGTCAGAAGTGTGAAAATGTATCTCTGGTATGTCAGAAAGTGACTAAAAGAGAGTGAGAGTTGTGGTAAACTTGTGATTTCAGGAGTGCTGAGTACTAAAGCAATGCCTTGATAAACATGGTGAGACACGATGGAGTCTGAACGCAGCGTTAGCGAGGACTTATCCTCAGTCGCTAACGCACACATTGTTGTCCCTGCTGGGAAATTGGTGTCCATGTGCATAATTATGGGATTAACGAGAGGATGAGTGATGAGATAAAGTGTGTGTAAGAGTGTGTGTCACTGCATATGAGTCAAACACACCACAGCGTTCTAAAAATCATTCTTCTCATCTATGTCCTGTGCTTTAACTCATCTATTTTGATCTATTGTTTTTTTATCAACACACACACACAGGCACACACAGTCATTTTTTAGAATTGTAAGGACAAACTGACAGACATAACTAGGACATGATTTTCACTCTGACAGAGAGAGAGAGAGAGAGAGAGAGAGAGAGAGAGAGAGAAAATGGCGGACAGGGAGACGTGAACAAAATCTACAGAAGATGGGAAATCACAGATCATCGGAAACGCGGAGCCACAGACACACAGGAAAAAAAGTAACTGGAAAAAAGTCTGGAAATAAGAAAGCGCCTGAATTATCGAGAGAAAAGAACCGGTGGAAGATTTAAAGTGAAGGATGTAAAGAACATTAGATACTGGAGATCTCTGAGAACATCCAAACCCACAACACTCAGGAATATAGAGAATCGTAGAGTCAAAACCTGGAACTGGAAACACTGGGATATAAAATACTGGATCCTGGGAAACTAGAAAAACACAGAACGTCAAACATTTTGGAATTTACTGAACACTAGAACTCAGAGAATGCCAGTTACTAAAATAGGAAAATCTGGAAATATAAAGAATAAAAAAAAAAACCTGGAAGTGGTCAGAAGAAGAAACTGGTGAACATTTAAAAGTAAGGACTGAACTGGAAGTACTGGAAAGTGGAGCACAGTGCAAACTGGAAACCACCAAATTTTAAGGAGCAACAAGAAACAAAAAATACTACAAACTTGAGAACATTTGAACACAAAGAACCCGAAACTGGAAAGGACAAAAATATCCATTCATCCATCCATCCATGTGCTGAAGCACTTAATCCTATGAGGGTTGTGCAGAGGCTGGAGCCTATCTCAGCCAACACTGGGCGAAGGCAGGGTACACCCTGAACAGCTCACCAGTCCATCACAGGGCCAACACACACAGCCATTCACACTCACTCTCACAATGTGTAATGTACATGTCTTTAAACTGTGGGAGGAAAATGGAAAGCCCAGAGGAAACCCAAACAAGTACCAAGAGAACATGCAAACTTCACACAGAAACACCCTTGCCGAGCCCGGGACTCGAACCCAGGACCTTCTTGCTGTGAGGTGAATGTGCTAACCGCTACACCACCGTGTCGCTCCAAGAATATATAGAACATTGTAAACTGAGAACCAGTGAAAATGAAGACGTTCGTAGTTAGTCCACTGGTATACAGAGGGGAAGTGTCCTTCCAGCGGTTTTTTTCTTGCTCTGTGTAAATCCACACTATAGCTTTGTGGCAGGCAGAGGAAGCGCTCGGCATGCTGGGATATGGTGATGCGTCATGGGCAGACACAGATGCACTCTAATGGAGGGAAATGAGGAGAGAGAGATGCATGAGGTAGCAGATTGCTCCATGGAGGGAGGGAGCTATTTCAGGTCTACACGGACACACTCGCTCCGGGTGATGGACACACACACACACACACACACACACACACACACACACGCAGTGAAGTTGGAGTTTGGTTTGGTCTGTTTTTGGGTGTGGAATTTGATCCATGACACTGGAGACTCCTTCTGTACATGTTACATAATCCGTTTACATGGAGCGAGCGCTGACCACGTCCCTGCAGATGATTGGTTACTATAGAAGCAATAATATATTAGAATGAGTGTCTGCACTACTATCAAAGAACACTGCTGTTGTAGAACATTCGTCGCCACCCTCTGACCAGTCATAATCCAGACTTCCACAGTGCAGTGCTAAAGAACCGCTGTGCTCTGATTGGCTGAAAGCAGTCAGTAATATATTCAGGTGTTTTTGTGGCGTTTAAGAGATCACAGCAACTCGCTGAAGGTTATACTTTTAATGAGAACTCCCAGGTAAAAAGCAGCACAGAACACGGACATCGCTGTGATGTATAAAAAAGTGAACGGCGAGGAAGTGCAGCGAGAATCGTAATCATATTTCAGTTTCCGCCCCCATATTTGAGCATGTTTATTGTCTGAAACCATCTGCAGCTGATAACCCTTGACTGAACAAGCTGTTAGTCGGGCCAAGAGGGAGTCGAGGGAGAGAAATCAGCCATGCTTTAAAATGGATCCATCAGCACACGCACACACACGCGCGCGCGACACCACGGCAGCTAAAGCACTGCTGGGAAATGACACAGGAACAAAGTCGCCTTTTTCTTCTCACACGTCTCTGAATTCAGGTATTACACTCTCACAGGTAAATGAGACTTCATTTTCAGATAAATGGTTTCACACTCCGCTTAATGTATCTCAAACACACCACTTTTCTTACATACTTTTTTATTTATAGTGTAATAGACGTCGTATACACACTGAGCCCCAGCACATCCATTTCTCCTGATCTGAGACAAAGCTGATTCCTTTCCTCCAGCAGCCGATGTCTTCCAGACCAATCGTCTTCTTTTCTAGCTTAAATGCTGCTGAAGAAATGCTGCTGGTGTTTCAGCTCTGATTATATAATGTGTCTGATCTCATTCCTATCATCAGAGAGAGAGAAAGAGTGCACTGGAAACCAGAGACGAAGTCAATGAGCTTTCATGATGTTCACTGAAAAATAGACAATATTTATTTTACAATCGACTGGTTAAGCACATCAACATAGGGATTACATCGGTTATTAGAGAACCCTGGAAACTGAAGGACACCAAAGACCAGGCAACCACCAGAAAATAAGGAAACTGTGGATACTGAAATAATAAGAAAACGGCAGAAACCTTAAAAACAGGAGACTCTCGATCAATGACCACTAAAACACACGGAAATTAAAACATAGTGAAGTTACGGAATGCTGTGACCCAGATAAGAAGAACACTGACGACAGGGAACGAGAAGCGCTGGGAAATTCAGTCATGAATGCATGAACAGGCAAAATAGAGTAGAGTGGTGTAACTCTAATGCTAAAATCAAAAACACTACAAACTGGGAACACTGCTGTTGAATCCCTGTTTCACTCCGCCACGCCCCCACTATGTCGTCAAAAAATTATGTGGAAGCAGTGTGAACCTGTACAATGTAGTAGGAACGCAGTAGAAAGCGCTAAGGACATGGTGCGGAGAACGTGGTTGAATGTTGGGCTGTATATGGACAAAAACGCATAGTGCGGACATGGTGGAAACAGGACACAGTAAGGAATTAGTAAGGCTGTAGTAATGACGGTGTTGATGTAGTAACCACTGTGTTGATATAGTAACAACGGTGTTGACATAGCAACAACAGTGTTGATGTAGTAATAACAGTGTTGATGCAGTAATGACGGTTTTGATTTAGTAATGACGGTATTGATGTAGTTACATCTGTGTTGAAGTGGTAACGACGGTGATGATGTAGTAACAACGGTGTTGATGTAGTAACAATGGTGTTGATGTAGTAATGACAGTGTTGATGTAGTAATTACGGTGTTGACGTAGTAACAGTGATGTTGACGTAGTAATGACAGTGTTGACTTAGTAATGACGGTGTTGACATAGTAACAATGGTGCTGACAAAGTAACAACAGTTTTATTGCAGTAACGACATAAATAAAACCTAGTAAGGACTTCATTGGTATAATGCAAGTGTGGTCCACTAGAGGGAGACATTTCATTATAACTATGTCAAGATATAATAATCCATTCACACCTCATGCTCTGAGAGCCCCTCTAGTTGTTTTTATTTTTGACTTGTTGAACATAGATGTAGACACGAGAAAACTTACAGATCAATTGAAAAGGCGTACCATGTGGCGAAATTTTATTAAGGACCGGATGGAAGCTGTGAGAGTGCAGTAAGCACATGATGCAATATGACTGGTTGGCGTAGGAACATAGTAGTAATGCATTGGAGGTTTAGATCATGTGATCATGCACATGGTAAGAAATAAGCGAGAACATGTAAGGCATAGTGAGAACCTGGCATGGACGGAGTAAAAATGTAACCTGAAAGCAGCATATTTTTCCATTTTGACCACGCCCCCACTGCATTCACTGAAACTCTTTGGACACATTGCGGTCCTCATGGTCCTCCATTTATGGGTGAGACCACGACATGTCCTTTACATCCTCACTCTGTATCTGAGTTAGTTCTCCAAACATCAGTAATTCTCAAGTAAATATGGGCATGGCTTAAATGGCTCCACCACCGTCCTCATCCCCTACAGTGTTAACCTCAGCATGTTTGAGGGCATTTTTAGTGTCTTAAACAGAAATTGCTTTTGTTTACACCTCTACTCTTGCACTCTGTGGGACAACAGCCCAATTTCCATCCGTCCAAATCATTCTGTAATCACGGCCCAGTGCGTCCCAGCCATGATTGCATGTCTTATTTTGTGAAAAGCCGGCACTTTCCAAGATAAGAGTGCTTGTTAGCCAAAACAGCTAAAACCCCTGCTTTAGTCGCCCTCTCGTCCTGCAATGATGGAAATTTTCATTAGGAGGTGAGAAGCGAGGGGGAGATAAGCAGCACGAAATTGAAAAATCAGCTCGATGGATTTGAGGAGTGTTATTAGGAGAGGTCCAATCTGCATGCTAATAAAGATACTAGCGTCCTGTTTAGGGTCGAGTGCTTGGTCTGAAAACAGTTCGGTATTGATATTAGTGAAGAATGATGGAGTCTCATCGGAGAAAAGTGATTGGACAAAATGTGGTTTTAGTGCCTGAAATAAAAGCTGCCTGTTGTTGTGCTCTCAGATGTTTGTACCCTGCATGCATTCCTACTTTAATGAGCCTGATCCATCACTCGATTTACCTCCATTTTCCTCTCTTTTCGATTAAATGATGCACTGAACTAATGGTGATTTATCATGTTTATCCCAGGCCAATCAGCAGGCAGAATGGGCTCGCTAATCACAGCTGATCCAACAGCTCGCTTCCTCAGCAGGCTCTTGAGTGATTAAGGCTTTTTAGTCATTATTACTGAAGAGAGCCTTTTCGGATTCTAAATGAAAATAAAAAAGCAAGCGTGCCGAACGTGTGCTTGGGGATGGAGATAACAACGCAACGTTAATCGATGTGTCGCACAATTCCGCTCTCTGAATTATCAGGAGGAAACAGTTTTTTCCAGCAGGACTTGTGCACAGCAGCAGAACAGTTTGGCAGGAAATAAAGGCCCAGGGTTTGGATCCAAGTCTGAGTCGAGGAATCACAGGATTAAAACATCACCCTGCTGACTGAATTCCGGAGCCGGAAAACTGAAAATTCCAACAAAATTAGTAGGGGTTAATTGTACAGCACAGAAGAGATCAATCAGGTGTTCATTTTTAACCTATCTTTGATAAAATTCTTAAATAATATCCAAATGAGCAGTTTGTAATTTTAATAATTTTACTCATTAGTGCTGCCTCTGCTCTATAGGTGAGGATTTACAACTACAGTACACACTAACAAACCATTAACATTCCGATAAATATAACATCACTCAGCACTGCCAGCTGAAATGGAATATGTGGAGGAAACCATTTACATTTACAGCATTTGGCAGGTGCTCTTATCCAGAGCGACTTACATTTATCATTTTTATACAACTGAGCATTAAGGGCCCTTGCTCAAGGGCCCAACAGTGGTGATAGTGGGGATTGAACCGTTGACCTTCAGCTCAGTAACCCATTGCCTTGACCACTAAGCCACCACTGCACCTGAAAGACCTGTTAACTAAAAGCCACTGCCATGTCCGTATCTGGCATCATGCAGTCTTAAAGACACAAGGTGCTCCTCAGAACCCTTCAACTGAATCCTTTTTTCTCTCACTTCCATAATATTCATGCATCTTAGTCCCTCCTACCGAGGAAACATGGAGAGATGCGAGGAAACGATGTGAGGAGTGTAGAATCGAGGAAATGTGTTTTAAGAGAAATTAGTAATTTCCTCCGAAGCGTCACACAGATTGACGTCTGCTGCTGGACCTACTGCATAAAAGTAACCAACGTCATATAAAGGGTGGGGTTTTTTTTGTTGTTGAGCAGCTCTTCCAGGAAAGACTGCTCTCATGTATCCTCACTCATCTCTCCTCAAAATTGAAGTGGCCAGCACAGATGGCGGGCCAGAAGAACCGGTTTAAGTGAGGAGGGAGGAAACAACAAATAAAGGTTTTGAGAAGATTCAAGATTCAAAAATTTTATTTGTCACATGCACAGTTATACACGTACAACCTGCAGTGAAATGTTATTCTGAATCACTCCCCAGACTGTGTGTATATTTAACAAAAAGTAGGAAGGAAATAAAGCTAGAGTAACAAAAGATATATGAAAAAATGTGTTCTAAAAATATATACTAAAAAATATACAACACGTAAATGTAACCAGTAAACGATAAATAAGTAACAAACAGCAGCAGCAGAAAGTGACAGTTGCAACATATGAAAAGTGTTCATGTGCAATTATGCTACTGAAATGACAGTGTGCATTGCAAACAATAAGATCTGCACTATAGCGTGAGACATTGTAGAGCATATTGTCCAGAGATAGTATGGATGGTGAGACATTATACTCTGCGGGGAAAAGTTCTTCCTGAGTCTCTCAGTCCTTGTTGTCAGACGTTCAGCAGCTGATACAGACAGTTACTTGGGTGGGAAATGTCCCTGATTATCTTGATGGCTCTTCTCCGGCAGCGCCTGGTGTAGAGGTCCTGCAGCGAGGGCAGATCGGATCCAATGCAGCGCTCAGCTGCCTTGATCACTGTCTGCAGGTCTAATATGGTGCTGTTGCCAAACCAAGCTGTGATGCTCATGGTCATGATGCTCTCGACTGCAGCTGTATAGAAGGTTTTGAGGATTTTAGAAGAGACCCTGAACCTCCTCAGCTGCCTCAGGTGGTACATCCGCTGTCTTGCCTTCGTGACCTGAGCATGGGGACTGTCGGTGAGATGAGCCCCAAGGTACTGTTCACCTTCTCCGCTGGAGCCCCACCGATGGAGAGAGGGGAGTAGGATCACTGCTGCTTCCTGCTGAAGTCCACCACCATGTCCTTGGTTTTGCTGATGTTTCATGGAGGTGGTTATGCAGGCACCATCTTTGAACTGAGTGTAGCAGTGATCCAGCGTGCTGTTCTCTCTTGTTGGGCAGGTCACGTGTTGGTAAAGGTTGGGCATGACCTGCCCTAGCTGAGCCCTGTTGAAACCCAGTCACAATGAGCACAGCGTCCAGATGTTTCTGCTGACAGTACCTGAGCACATCATGTAGTGAAGCCAGAGCAGTGTCTGTGTCCGCCTGGGGTGGGATGTAGATGGCCATAGTGATGACCGCTATGAGCTCGATGGTGATGGTGAGGTGCTCCAGGTGAGCGGAGCAGGAGCGGGAAAGAGTTGTAACGTTTCTCTAGTCGCACCATCTGTTGTTGGTCATGAAGCAGACCCCTTCGGTGAAACAGAGGAGGCTGCAGTCTCTGATGTTACTGGAACTTTACTCTGGCTGTAAGGTCATCCAGTTTGTTTTCCAGTGACTGAACATTGGGCAGTAAAATACTGGACAACGGAGGTTGGTGTGGTTGCTCCCTCAGTTTCAGCCGTGCTCTGGCGCGTTTCCCGCGATGTTTCTTTGTTCATCGCGGAGTATCTCGGACGTCCACGATGGATCTACTGAGAAACCTTCTAAAAACTGGTGGGTGAGCTGGAGTTCGATGTTTAACAGAGCTTCCATGTCGTAGGTAGTGAAGGCTGCACATGTTTGTGTGAAAAGCACAAAGAAAAAAAAGTTAAAAACTACATAAGCACACAGTCTGAAGGCGTCTTACCTCGGCTGTGCCATCTTGGATTAGAAGCATCACCAATTGGCTTACACTTCATTAAATGGTCTTAAGGAAACACCTATGTTCTGTGTATACAGTCTTAAAGATATATCCAAACATGCCACCTATACAGACACACTTAGACGCCCACATTTCCCATGTATTTTCTTAAAGACAAAACTCAAAAGGACCACCCTCATTTTGACATGATGCCTATCTTTATTTCCTTTTATAGATGAAGTGACATGCCCACAATTCCTGCATGCATTACCTTATAGACACTCCCACTCAGAGCTGCTCTTGTTTCCTTATGTGGGATCACAAGAATGTCCACATGTCATTGCTAATGAATCATTCTGGCCTCAGAGCTTTTGTAGCTTAAAAAGTGCTGTTTTTTTAACTGAAATTAAAACTGCTGAATGTTTTGGCTCATTGATTGTTTTTAAGTGGAACATTTGTGTAAAATTGATTTTTCCCTCCTGAAGCATGTGTTTAATGAGCAGAATGAAGTAAAGAGCATGCAGTTCTCAGCATCTGCTTAATGAGTAGCGTACTGCCAGTGATCCCGCCTTCTGGAAGAACAATGATCCCTGATTGAAAGCTCTCAGTGCTCTCGCAGACGGAGCAACCTGTCACCACAGGGTCAATTGGGAACGTTTCAGGATGATTTTCTCATAATGGAACTTCCAGTTCCTGTTCGTCCTGCTCGACCCCGGCTTGGTTTTCATTTCTTTTCAGAAGGAAACAAATCTTAATCAGGTGTTCTGAGTCGAGGAGTAGAGGGTCGTTTATATTTTCCATATGCAGATTCTGTGTTTGTAATAATTACAGCTTTCACCTCCTATAATTTTCCCACAATCCAGCAACTAATGGGAAAGTCTGATGATCTTATTCGTCTGTAATCAACATTCTTTCTCTTCAGGAGCTTCACGAAGAATAACTGCCATGTATATTCCCTGATGTTGCTTTTTTCTCCTGCAGAGGGAGTTAGAGAGCAGGAGAGTGC
>JAQMYF010000024.1:697960-714005 GCA_030014195.1 Neosilurus mollespiculum
GAATGATCATGTCTTTATTAGTGGGCAAACCAACAAAATCCGCAAGGGATCAAATACTTTTTACTCTCACTGTATGTTTGCTGGATGCTTTAACGGGTGACTAGTTTATAATCACCTTTTACAATAAATCTATGAATTATATTATCTTCTTTCACGCTAAGAAATTGTTTATGCCTTGTTGTTTAATTGAGTTTCATTTTAATGTCTGTTCCATTTCTTACAAAACAAAATTAAAAGGTTCTCCTCGTTTGAAAACTTTAAAACCTTCTTTTTCTTATTAAAGAGTATTTTCGGAGGGCAGAAAGGTTACCTCTCTCTCTCTCTCTCTCTCTCTCTCTCTCTCTCTCTCTCTCTCTCTCTCTCTGTTCAACTCTGTGTGTTGTATAACATGTCACCGTGCCGGGGTTAATTGACCAACAACAATCTGTCACAACAATTTATCCTGAGTTGAGGCACATTACTCCTCTGGATCATTTTATGCTGCCTGCCTGACTTTTTTCTCCTTTATTTTCTCTCTTTCAAGCAGCAGATCGTATCTTTAAATTTGTTTTTTTTACTATCACAATAAACCAGATCTTGCCGTGATAACAATAAGGAGCATCAAATCTCCAGCGTAAGTTTTATCTTAAAACCAAGAAACGTCAAATCTGAGAAAAGGGAGGGCCGAGCTCTTGTTTGGCCATCATGTCCGAGAAGAGGAACGAGATAAACTGGAATACACACAGAGAACCATTTCAGTGTGTGTCTGTGTGTGTCCTTGAGGACACAAGTGGAGAGTTATTTGGGACGCAGCAGGAAGTTGTTTTAGTGAGACGCTTCATGTTGGCCGATGATGCGGATCCAGCTGTGAAACACATCTTTGCATTCCCACTGTGTGTGTGTGTGTGTGTGTGTGTGTGTGTGTGTGTGGTCGAACAAGAGATAAGCGACGTTACAGATGGAAGCACATGCTTGCGTGATGCTGTCTCAGGAGAACACACACTCACACAATGGAGTTAATTAGCAAACGCTTCAGTAGCTTTCCGGGACTCGGGCGCTTTTAATTAAGAAACACAAAAGTGTCTTTATGAGTGACACGTTTGTGATGATGGAGATACTCCGGATTTTACTGCACTACAATGCAAACTATTATGCAGGAGAAGTTCGGAAACAATCACCGTAATGGGAAAAGCATTACAACGATTTCATTTCCTTTGGTTTGAAATATAATCAAATTGGTACGAAGCAATTTGGGTAATTAGAAATAAAATTGGTAAATGTTCTCATTACACTGCTGCAGTTATTCCAAATATAATTCTATTGTTTATTATAAAGGTGTTCATGCACCACTCCACATTTGGAACCACAGCACGCTTGTTGTCTTTTGTTCATAGTTGTGAAAGTTCTTTATTCTCATGAGTATTTTTTTATGAAATGCTCAGTGCACCAGATTCTGATTTTTTTAAGGCTGTACTGCCCACGTAGATGTGGCATCACTCCGTAAGTATTGGCACCCCTCTGTCCTGTTCATCACTAGAACTGAAGCACCCCTGAGCATATACAGTACAGTATGTGTGCTGGTTTAATCCCAGAACATCACCAGTGCTAACATACTGGACCCACACAAAAAAAAAAAGAAAACTGAAGGTGACCGGCACTCACTAACATCCTGCCATTGGCAGATAGCCAACCATCGGTTTGGTTTGTCCCAGATTTAAATCTGTGAGTGTTTATTCTGTTAGGGAACTCTGGTGGGTTCTCCCTCTCAGTGTGAGAACACAATAATCACATTCAGGTGTGAGGGTGTTTGAGTGAAGTGGTGTCAGCACACTTCCAAGTGAACTGGAACAGTGTGAAAGCGATTTTACTCAACTGGAAAATCAAATGTGCTTTTTGTACTTCAAATAGAAATTTAAATAAATTAACAATGTTTACTCACAAATGCTAATATTCCTGAACTCAAAACTCTTTATTGAAAAGAACACATGGAGTGTGAAACCTCCACCAAGCTGAAAAAGCATATTCACATACACACACACACACACACACACACACACACACACACACACACACACACACACACACACACACTGCTGTTATACCACACTTCCTCTCCGCGACCCTAATTAGGATTAAGCGCTTCAGAAAATGAATGAATGAATCAGATTCCAAATGTTCGACATGTTTAAGTTAATGTATGTGAAGCTAAAAACCCCAAAAGCCCTGATGATTAAACTGCATCTAACGTCTGTTTATTGTTTCTGAGTGTTGAACAATAGAGAAAATAAAATGTTCAGGTTTTGGTGATTACACCAGGGGGTGGGGGAATGTGGGGCAGCTGTGGGATGGTGGTGGTGGTGGTGGTGGTGGTGTGAGGGGGATGAATCAGAGGGACAGATGGGTAATTATGGACTGAGGAATTGCTTCTCCGAGGAAATCCACTGATTGACAGGAGTGACATTCAGAATGGCTCCTGATACAGCTTTAAGGGATGTGTGTGTGTGTGTGTGTGTGTGTGTGTGTGTGTGTGTAATAAAGTTGCGCTGAGGGTGGAGCAAAACCATGTGACAGACATGATGCCACACAGCCACGCCTGGGGAAAGATATTTCTTCATTCGTTCATTTGTGGAACTATTTAATACTACAAGAGGAGGCGGAGCCTATCTCAGCCGACTCTGGGCGAAGACGGGGTACACCCTAAACACCAGTGTTTACCAGTCCATCACAGAGCAAACACACACAACTATTCATACTCACACTCATACCTGGGGGCAATTTGGAACAGCCAGTTAGTTTAATGTGCATGTGTTTGGACTGTGGGACGAAACCAAAGTACCCGGAGGAAACCCACGCCAGCATGGGGGGAATTTGTGTTTCATGAATTAAAGGTTGAATTTTCTCTGGAATTTTTTTTGCTCTGTGTCCTCTTGAGCAGGTCTGAATCTCTTCGTCAGCTCTGAAGTTGAATGGATTTACATATTATAAACAGCATAAACGGGAGAGAAGCCTGAGAGCACCACTGCCTCCGTTCATCCATCACAGGGCCGACGCTGAGATCCAGGCACTGCGACTTTACTTTCAACCATCGCTCACTGTTTTTCCTCGCAGGAGAGCTCGCATCGATTTTGTCAACAGTCCACTGACACCCCCACCCCCCCTACTTTTCTCCATGCGAGAGCTATCTGAAGGAAACACGAGCCAGGCTCATCCTCCAGAGAGCACACTAACTTATCTTCCTGACATGTATCAACTTTCTAAAATTAGAAAAAAGTTTCGATTTTAAAACAAGAAAAAAGAAAAAACTTTCTGGTTGTTCTGTCGAGTCTGAAGCTATGAAGTCATCATGACACGTGAAGGATTCTGCATTCTGATTGGTCATAATAATGTGATGGTGATGTTTTCTTAAAGTAAGGAGACATTTATTTATGTAGCATTGATGGAAGGAGTCTCCAGTCTCAGTGTTTTGTAACAGTAAAAAAAATGCTCTGACATCTTAAGGACAGATTTCACATCTATGCACTTTCACAGTAACAGTTGTAATAAACTTATTTTGCTTTATTAACTTCAAGACAGACCGAATAAAGAGACGCTCAGGTGCTGGCTTATATCATGGATGTTCAACGACATTAAATGTGACTCTAAATGGATTAAAAATACATGATGTTCTTTATTAACATTCTTTAAAGTGTCTTTGTTCTAACTGCTGTGGTGGGAGAGGAATAAAACACCTGGGAATGCGCTGTTTACTGCGCTTCATCACCTCATTCCATCACTCAGTATTTTACTATAAAAGTAACACACACTGCTTTATTGGTTTGAATAGTGTGTTTCTGAGTTAGTACAGTACGTAACAGTATTTAGGGTTAGCACGTCCGCCTCACAGCAAGAAGGCCTGGGTGCGATTCTTGGGCTCGGCGAGGGCGTTTCTCTGTGGAGTTTGCATGTTCTTTCTGTGCTTAGTTTCCTCCAGGCACTCCGGTTTCCTTCCATAGTCCAAAAAACATACACAGTAACCCACCTTCTCAATTCACACCACCACCTAACGCCAATGTCGTTAGGTCCCCACATGCCCCTAAGTGTGAGAGTGAGTGTGAATGATTGTGTGTGTTGGCATTGTGATGGTCTGGCAAGCTGCCCAGGGTGTAACCTGCCTTCGCCCAGAGTCGGCTGAGATGGGCGCCAGCCTGCCCTCGACCCTATTTAGGGTTAAGCGGCTTAGAGAAAGAATGAATGAATGAATAGATAACAGAATCGATAAACAGAAACCAGAGTACCTGGAGGAAACCCACACAAGCTATTAATAATAATATTATATTATTCAAATATATTTGATCACTTGGTTGTTCCGGTGTCAGTGTAACTACTGCTCAAGCTGCTTTTCACAACCGACAAAGCAAATGTGCTATGTGGAAGGTGTGTGTGCATGGCCACGAGTGTGTGCTCAGTCCTAAGTTAAGTTATTCAGTTGAGCATGTCACTGATTAGGTAATTAGAAATTCAACTTTGTTTCCAAGTAAGACATGTGTATGTCTTAAGATTTTACATCTAGAGAGGACAAGAAAAGGAAAGACTGAACATAAGGTGGTTAAAAGAAATGTGAGACTTCCACAGCTAAGGAAGAAAGGAAGGAGGAAAACAAAGAACAGGCAGCTAAAAGAAACAAGCTACCCAATTGCAATTATTTAGGACTTACAGTTGTGGTATAACCAACCGGACTACATGTTGGACTGTAATTAAATTTTTCTTATATGGTTTGTATTTTACGGTTTCACCCGAATGAGGATGGGTTTCCCTCTTGAGCCTGGTTCCTCTTGAGGTTTCTTCCTCGTGTCAACTGAGGGAGTTTTCCCTTGCCACTGTTGCCGTGGGCTTATCATTAGGGATGTGTAGAGGGTTGTAGAAAAATTCTTCAATTTCAGAGAATAGAATAAAACAGTTATTCCACTCCCTCTCATCAAATATGATTAATAGCCCGCTCTGCAAAAACATCCTTGTGCGTTATGAGTTCATATATGGTTCGAGGTTGTGGAATAAGTGTTAAATGCTCAGTGTATAATCTCATCCAGACACTCGCACTGATCTCTACTACATTACGTTAAGAATTAAAAAAACGCTAGTGAGATTTGGTGTGTTTGTTTGTAGAAAGTTGTATTATCCATCTTTGTGTAAAGATGATACATTGGTCGTTAGGTGCTTGGTGCTTGAGAATAGAAGGTGTAATTATTATACACTTCTCTTAAAGGGTTTTTCTTTACCAGAAAAGTCGCCTGATTAATTCTAGCGCACGAGGGGGTGTGTCTGGAGTGTCTCCAGCGTGTTGGGCCGTATAACATGGCTGTTTTTAGCTCAGATGTGTCTCCAGCGTTTGGCAGGAGGCTGTTAGTCCTGTCTTTGTGCAGAGGAGGACAGCAGTGTGTCTTCGCCTGTCAGCACGAGCTAAAGCTGTAAGCTGTATTTAGTCAAAGACGGACTCTGAAAAGTGTTTACTTCCTCTCCGGAGTCGATGGTTCTATTGTTAGACATTGATGAAAAGCAGAACTTTCTCTCCTGAGTGGGCTTCATTCATGCCTGAGTGACATTACTGGATATTTTCTACTTCAAAAGGAAAGATTCATTTAGGACGAACACCTCCAGCGCCGATTAAATAAACCTTCCGCTGCGGGTGATTGGCACAATAGTGTCAGGATCCTGAAAAGGTTCTTCCTGGCCGAGGCCGAATACGGGCGTTTGTTATTCTCACTAAATTGGCCGACGGCACTCACTTGAGGGTTTAAACGTCTCTGTTCATGTCGAGATCATTAAACGGCCCCTGTCTAGACGGCAACGTCTTCTCCTTTTGTTGGTCAAATTGCTGTTAGTGTTGGACGGAACACTGCTTCCTCTCTGACTCAGTAATGAAGCGGCATTTCAAAGCAGAAATAATGCTGCTCAGGAAAAACACTCTGAAAGAAAATAATGCAGAGTGGAACTGGTATAGTGCTTACAGATTTATAATGGCAGCTCTTGTGGGAAAATGCAGGGTCCTAATTGCTAAAACTATTCCAACCTAACCTGATTAAGCAAGCAAATAGCACGGTCCAGTAAGGAAGCAGCAGTAAACGTTTTGTCTCAGACTCCACTGCAAGTCATTTTAAGGAAATGCTGATGAACATTACGCTGCTCATCCTGATGGGTACATGTATCAGTCCATAGCAAAAATTAACCATGCAGTTCATTGTGGCAGCCATTTATATGTTTCACGTTCCATTGCTAATGGAGATTATCGTACTCATCCTCGGGGGGTGCAGATAGATTAGACCAAAACTAACATCTGGTGTATTCAGCAGCCATTTTGGCTCAAGCTCCAGCGTTAGTCTCTGCAGTGCCAAAGCCTCTGGAGGTTCTATTACGTATTCACACTAATCTTGGGGATTAGAATTAAACTTTATGTGAAATATGTTTTTTAAGCTCTCTCTGTCAAGGTGAGTGGAGTGGAGCTATAGTTCCATCCATCCAAAGAATTGTTAATTCTATAACTTTGGAAAGAAATGATCCCCACATTTGGTGTATAGGTCCGTCCCAGGGGCAAATAGAGTGGGATTATATATATGGGTCACGTTGACCTTGTTTCAAGGTCACAAGGTCACTTTTTCTATATTTGGTTTTTCAAGGCTTGTTAATGTCTGGACCCTGTGGTCTATTTTCAAGCAAATTTTATAGGCTAAATTCTACCAACAAAGAGAATCATCCATGTTCTCCCAGGTTGCCTGTATTAACACCCCTCATGTACTGTAACATAAAAATCAAAGATGGAAAAATGATGACCTGGAAACCTGAGAGTTGGTAATTAACTGTGAGGGTTAGATTGGTAAGAGGATAGAACTATAAGACTGAGAACAGGATATTTAGGTCCTGGGGACACCAGAATGTGGGAACAGCTTCTTGACAACTTAGTGGTCTGGGAAAAACCCTGGGACAATAGGAACTTAGAAGCAAAACCCTGAGAGCCTTGGGGTCAGAAAAAATAGGAACTTAAGATCTAGACACTGAGAAAAGAGTGGCCTGGGGACATAGAACCCTAAAATCATAGAATATAGGACTTCTGACTATAGAACCCTGGTAAGGAACGAGATCCTATGTTCCAGGATCAGTAGTTTCTCAGAAGTAATGCTCAAGTTGAACCATCAAGTCAAGGTGGTTTTGGTAAACTTGTTGGGAAAATATTATGGGTTCCGGTGTGGTGGGTCAAAATCACTGTTTCTTTTTCTGTGTCATAGCTGGCACATCCACTTCACAGTAAGAAGGTACTGGGTTCAAGTCCCAGGCTTGATGAGGGCGTTTTTGTGTGGAGTTCGCATGTTCTCCTTGTGCTTGTGTGGGTTTCCTCCAGGTACTCCGGTTTCCTCCTACAGTCCAAAGACATGCACATTAGGCTAATTGACTGATCCAAATTGGCCCAAGGTGTGAGTGAGAGTGTGAATGGTTGTGTGAGTGATGCCCTGCAATTTACTGGTAAGCTGCTGTTCAGTGTTCTCTGCCTTCACCCAGAGTCACCTGAGATAGGCTTCCCCTCCCTGTCCCTAGTAGGATTAAGCAGTTCAGAAAATGAACTACAAGAACCTAGCATTTTGGGAACATTGGTAACTAGGAGCCTGAGCATTTCTAAGCATTTCACTGCATATTGTACTGTGTATAATTTGCATGTGACAAATAAATTTGAATTTGAATTTGAGAACCTCATAGCTGCGGAACCGGCCACTGGGAACCTTGTGGATTGAGGACAGAGATACATTTCCAGATAATACTAACATAGTTGTATTTTTTCCATTGCAGTGCCATCATGGGCCATTGTGGCCATTGCATTTGTGGCTGTGGTTCTCGTCGTATCCTGCTGCTTCTGCATCTGCAAAAAGTGGATATTCAAGAAGAAGAACAAGAAAAAGGGCAAGGACAAGGGCAAGAACGCCATCAACATGAAGGACGTGATAGATGGTGCGAAGACAGAGGTAAACACACTTTATTACAGCTGTGCATCCAGCTCTGCCATGCTTTAGTCAGTGGAGAATGCATGACGACACTGACGCTGAATTTATTCTAGCATTATTTAATCACTGACATGCGTATTAACTTTACTGCTATTCTGGCTAACAGTGTTAATGTGAAATCTGCTCTCAGAAATGCACTGATAAAATTCAATGTGTGTTAATGCTGTTGCTTGATTGCTGACTTTAATTACAGGATTGAAACCCTGGCATGGTAAAATGCTACAAAAGCATAACAAGCCTGCTTTGTGTTAGCTAAACATAAACATTTTTACGTTCTGTACGTTTCATGTTTGATTTTAATTTCCTGTTTTGTAGTGCTGCATATGAACTTATTGTTACTATTATTATTATAATCATTATTATTGCTATACTATGAAGTGGGATCAAGCCCGGAGAAATGACAGTAGCTAATTAGCACCGGGGAGCGAGAGCAATCATGAGGCTCGCCCCCTTTTTTAACAACAAGCCCACAAATTATAGCACAAATTGTAACAGCAGCACTTTGACCTCGCTTTGCATACTAATTGACATGTAACACACACTACCACACTCTTTTAAATGAATAATTGACAAAGTCGCCTTAATTTGCCATGTAAGAGGTCAAAAGATCAGAGTCAGTTTAATTTAGATGGAGAGACGTTTTTAAAGTCACACAAGGGGAAATGAAATGCAGACTGTATACTCATCATCAGGATTGAGGCTAATTAAATAAACTTGGATTTGTTAAGCAAGAAAGTCCTGGGTTCAAATCCCGGGCTCGGCGAGGGTGTTTTAGTGTGGAGTTTGCATATTCTCTCTGTGCTTGTGTAGGTTTCCTCTGGGTACTCTGGTTTCTTCCCACAGTCCACAGACATGCACAGTAGGCAAATTGTCTGTTCCAAATTGCCCCTAGATGTGAGTGTGAATGGTTTTGTGTGTTGGCCATGTATACCCTTTCTTTGCTCAGAGTCGGCTGAGATAGGCTCCTGCCTCCCTGCAAACCTAATAGGATTAAACTGTTTAGAAAATAAATGAATGCATTTGTTAAGAAAAAGATGTGAATTCCAGTACTGGTTTTAAAAACACCCTGGGACTCTGGGAATGTAGTAATGTTGGAACTTAGGACCCTGGGAAGATAAAGCACTTTCAGAATTTTAAACATAGCCAATTCCCACCCGTCAACTATAGCCTTCCTATCACACAACTACCACCAACCAGGGAAAAGCGAGAGAAAGCATGTCCTCACTCCATGACATGTGATCCTGCCACCCACATCTTTATGAGCTGCTGTGCATGCGCATTCAGTAGAGACCAGACATGCTCAGGGGGAAAGCGCTATCTGCCCCCTTCGTACGCCCCCTTCGTACAGACGCCTGTGATTGGCTGGTGAATGATCGAACTGACAGGGAGGTGAGCGTACACCATCCCTCCCTCCTGTGAGAGCTTGGCCAGTTAGCCAGGATGATTGCAGTGCGCCTTGACGATGCACCACTCAGAAGCCCAGGACACTGGAAATTTAAGATTTTGTACGTTTAGGACAGGAATGTAGGATTTGGGGAATTGATGGTATTGGAACAACACCTACACCGCTTCAGAGATAACGCTACAATATTAGCATTTACATGATTAGCGACGAACTTCAGTCACGTCCTTCATGACGGTAATACGATGTAGTAAACAGAGCTTTGAGCTTTTGATGGGTCATTTCTCCCGGTGCGTCCATACACATGTGTTCGCCCTGTGTGTTTGTGCGGTGTGTTTTAATTTGTGTTTCTTCCTTCTATGTCCTTCCTTATCTGTGTTTTGATGACTTTTCGGGATTGGCACTGGCGGTAGGTTCCTAATTGCTGTTGGATCTTCTTTAGCCTGCTGCGATGATGTTGTTTAGCCTCTTGACTTAAAGCCTTAAAGAGAAATGTGTAATTCTGCATACTGTACATGTTTATCTGCACTATATATGTGTGTAACACTGGATATGCACATATATATGTATAACTATATACACATGAATGAATACAAAGCACTTGGGTTACGCTTGGATGAGGCTGAACCACATAGATTTCTGAAGGTTCTGAGGTTTGTAGTCTCCGCCCCTCAACTTCACCCACTTGAACTTTCGACTCTGACAATCCATCCAGCAGGAAAATACCACTCAAATCATTAGCTGTACAAATTATGCAAAAAGCTTTTTCACAATGACCGACATGATCTTTGAATCCTTGAGGCACTCGTTTTAAAATCTCACTTCCTTTCTTGAGGCTTTCAGAAGGTCAGGGAGAAGATCACAGAAGATAACAGATGATGATCAGTGGCATTTTCTAAAGCTTTTATACCATTTCACCAAGATTCAACATTATTGTGCTCAAGGAACGTGGACAGCTTTCTTCCACAAGATTCATCAGACACTTTTATCCAAACTGACATACAAGTGAGGAGGAAACCAATGCACAAGTGAGGAGGAAACCAATCCAAACCAAGCATCCAGATTGTTTCCTTTATTCCAATTTCTATAATTTGTTTAATTTTCATGGTTCCACTGGAATTATGAAACCTGGTAGTTCCACTAGTTCCTGGAAGTAAATTTGGCCGTGGTTCCTCTAGAAGAAATATGCCTGAAAAGTGTTCCTGAGTTTAAGATAAAATTCCTACTCCCCGCTAAAGGTCCATTTAGGCTCAAGATTTAAGACAGATATGGATAAACACAGAGCCTTCAATTGGTGCTCTACGTCCGTTTCATTCGTATTTCTGCATGTTTGTGGAAAGCTTGCGGAAGCGTAAGGATGGAACACTACCACCGGCAACCATGGGGGCACTGTAGCCAGTAGTTCACAGAGAGTCACCAAGAAGGAACTGTAGTACTAGGCCAGTGGTGGGTCAGTGGTTAAGGCTCTGGATTACTGATCTGAAGGTAAGGGGTTCAAGCCCAAGTTCCACCAATCTGCTGCTGTTGGGCCCCTGAGCAAGGCCCATAACCCTTAAATGCTCAGTTGTATAAATAAGATTTTTAAAAATGTAAGTCGCTCTGGATAAGACCGTCTACCAAATGCCATAAATGTAATTGTACTAATAACTAAACTTTCTGAAAAGAACATAAGCAAGGTTTTAATGTTATAAACAGATGCAGGGTGTCACTTCACCGAGGTACAGGAACAAATATTTGAGGTGATTGGACATGAATAAAGCGATAGCAAAAGAAAAATGGCAGTCTGATGACACTAGACTGATTGGTTGTGTCTACAACATGTCCATGTTTATATCTACATCATGAAATGTATTTAAAGACCTCACAGACCACCGCTGCCTGCAATGCTAACGTAACGTTTCCAGTTTCTTAATAAAGTGCATTGTCACGATGTCCTCTGCCATCACCATGTTTCTGCCTCTTCACTCTGATCTGTCCCCAGTGGATGTATTGCTTAATATGGATGCTGATGTAGACGGTATTGATTAAAACATTTGAAATGGACGTCCTTATTTTCCTTGGTGAAGGAAGCATAAATGAGCCTTAACACCAGATCCCAGATCATCCTGGGATTTCAACCATCTGGTTATGAACAAAGAATCTTCAGTGTTAAGTGAAGGTCATGGTACTCATCTAAAATCTCACACGATTGGATTCTCACGTTGCTAATTTTGGTTTTCTCATCAGAGTTGAGCTAATCAGGATTTTCCTTGTCTCGTCTATCAAAAAGACAGTTTTCATAAACAGGAAAACAATTTGCCAAACAAACCACTGGAAGCCTTCAAAAATAAAATAATAGAGAAATGTTTAATAATTAGTTGCTGAAACATTCAAGCGTGAAGTCATGAAGGAAAATCTTAATTAGCCGTTAAAGTCAAAGCTGAAGAACAGAAATCAATTTGGTTCAGCCTTCTGCTCTCACAAAAATATGAACCTGACACGTGATAGGACAGGCCCCATGTTTCTTACCAACCCGTTTATTTGATTTTTCTTTCTTTCTTTATTTATTTTTGCTAGCATGATGCAAAGGGGTCAGGGGTCACTAAGAAAACCTGTTTTATGGAACGAGAATGCCATGCATGCTTTACTCACGACTGTAGCCAAAGATAGAGATGTTTTCTACTCTGAATGAGAGTTTGAGCACGTTTCAGCCCTCACACTTCAGACTATCCAGAAATGAACAAGCGCACTCTCACACCACTCTCCACATCCCTTCTTCTGAGTTTTTCCATGCCTGAAACATTCACGAAAATGATCCCCAAAATGATAATGAAGCTTGACTTCCCAAAATGCTTGCCCCCCCCCCCCTCCCACCCCCCCCCCCATTACACTCATTGTCTCTGCAAATCATTTCTGATTGATTTTATAAAGACTACAATGTAAAGGCACACGAATAAATGCTGATGGGGACGGGATGGGGGTCCATGGTATTGGGGTTGAACTCCATCTCCGAGCATGTGGTGGTGTTGATCACTGTGGTGTTTTTAGTGCCCGATCCCCTTAAAAGAGGTTTATACAGGAGACAATGGCTTGGCGGCTCAGCGTCAGGAAATGGGGCTAAGCGGACTGACTCTTGATGGATGTCTCCTTCAGGCTCTGAAGGACGAAGACGAAGTGGAGACCGGCCTCTCTGAGGGCGAGAAGGAAGCTGAGCCTAAGGAGCAAGAAAAACTGGGCAAATTACAGTACTCTCTGGATTACAATTTCACTGAGAATACGGTAAGAGTCACACTGTGTTGGTGAAGTTAGTATTGTTTGATGTATTTTTATTAAGGGACTTTAAGCTCATCTTAAATCAGTATTTCTAAAATCTTCACAACAATCTTAGGAAAAAAACGATATGGAAGATATCCTGACAGTTACCTTTTCACTAGTGAGGATCCTGTGTGTGTTTTATCTTCCACTATCAGTTCATTTTGGATGAATATAAAGGTTTCCTGGTGAAGCCACCCCAGCTCACGGGCTTAGTATCTCTTATTCACCTGCTCTACATCTTGTTTTTTATGCATCTGTTTACTAATAGCATGGCGCCCAGTGCAGGCATCATTATCCCTCGCATACAGGAGTAAACAAATGGTTACAGAAAGACACGGTGGATGATTCCATTTTATTTTCAAGAGATACCACTGTAACTGTAACTGAATGGGAACCTTTAAGAGCAGGGAGTCTATAGTATGTCTAAAGAGTCATTTATGTTGAAGAAATGTAAAAATAATAATAATAATAATGGTGTAACTTGTTGAGAAAAGTTTGGACATTTTATTAAGAAAATTTTGCCACCTATAACACTGTCTCGGTCTTAATTGCTACGTATCTTATTTCAGCCTCCATCAGTAACATGGTGTCTATTGTCAGAAAGTTACATTTTGTGCTGCCCTCTAGTGGTTGTATAGCTTTACATTCATCCATGGCAACATAAAAGGATGAATGAAAGTCATTTCCTCGCTCCTCGCTCCTCAATCGAACCAAGAGTTTTCATCTTTGTCATTTGTCACAATTCTCTTATTTGTGCATTCAGGTGCAAGGATCGAGGAGCAAGGATATACAAGAGCAGCCTTCCTGGAAGAGCAGTTTATAAATAGCCCACCCCTAACATGACATTGGCCGCTTTAAGGCAGTAGGTCTGCTGTGGCACTGTCATCATCAGCAGATGTTTTTAAGGGTTCTGAGAAGCACCCCATGGTGTTCGTTGTCAGAACGGGTGACTTTACACTGCCCTCTAGTGGATGAATTTCTTAACATCCATCCATGGCAATGTAAATGGCACATGAAAGTATGTGGGCAGTAACAACTACCTTGTTTCAAATGGACGTAATTATTTTTGGACCATTAAGTGAGGCTTAATACACATATAGAGCACTGAAAGTACCAAGTTGTACTTAACGTGTCACTGAATTCTCCAAAAGCGTCCCAGTATTAAGTTCAGTCAAAGTCTCGTTGGAATAAATTGTTGGTTTGTTGACAGGCTATGAGGAAAAGCTTATTATTGGTTGCTTGCACTGTCAATCAAACAGGGTGCTAAACTCCAGAGAATACAGAATGTTCTGCAGTTTACTCCTCACACACCAGGACACCAGTGACACATCAATCTTATTAAAAACTCATCCTGGAATTAGAATTATAATTAAACCATATTTAAGAAAAACATAATTGATATTTAAGAGCTTTCACCTCCTTTAATTAATATTATTTTCAGTTCATAGTTCTGCTTAATTGACTGGTTATAAATGTCTCATTTTCAATTACCAAAATTAAAGTAATTTAGCATCAGTAAGACTGATTATTAAATACCATTTTCAGTCTGTACGCTAGTCAGTGTGTTAGCATGAGGATTCATTATTGTGTAAATCCTGCCTCAGTCTGGCCAGAGAATCTTTTTTTTAGGTTTTATGTTTTATTAAATGATTAGAGTGCTAAATAATAACATTAACTCAAAACTAATGCATAAAGCATCAGAGTGTGTAAGTGATGTGACACACTGGTGGGACATCATTACAAAGAGCCTTGTCCCAATATCCGCCCAATGGTCTTCCTCGAAGTGCTCACTTGGGACCGAAGCTGTTAAAATCAGAATTGGGACAGTTTTGTACATGTCTCGTCATGTGTATCAGCGAGCCACAGGCTCACGTCGGGTCATATGTGATGCAATATCAATATGACCTTCTGATTGGATGAGATTTTAATTTACATTTGAAAAAAAATCTGATTCTGGGTGAATTCCGTGAACGGGGGTCTGATGTGTGCTTGCAGCAGGGGTGCATTAAGGATGCAAGAGCCACCCTTAGAGAACAATATTAGAGAATTAGGACACCCTATAGACTCACATTCCTGAGTAAGAATGCACAACTGAGGTGCACAAGGGGACAAGTGTGGATATTGGGAAAGGGGAAAGAGACAGAGGGACACGGAGTCCGGCCCCAGGTAGAGCACCCTCTAAGTGATTTATTCTGTTAAATGGGACATCCCACAATAAGATTTACTTGCACAAGAGGGTTTGGGATTGACTCTAAACTCAGTAAAAATATTTAGGAAATATAAAATACAATAATAAACATCAAGTTAGTGCTTAGCTTCTATATTTAGTGGAAAACTGTAATATATTTGATTCAGAAAGGACATGGGACAAAGAAAATTACATTTTATAACAAGAGCATTCAGAGGGTGCAAACCTCCACCAAGCTGGAAAAATGACATAAAGTACACAGCACCCCCTGCTGGGCCTGCTCTAATACAACACTTCCAAAAATGTATTATCTCACAATGTTAAAAAAATCAGAGTCTTCCTTATACAAAGCTCCACCTTTCATCCAAATCCCACCATAACTTTCTGCGTAATCCTGATAACAAATAAACAAATTGAAAGTGAAACATAACCTCATTGGTGGAGGTAAAGACCGCACTTTAATAAAGTGAAGTTTATATTAGTATGTCGTTTCTGGTTTTTTTCCTCTCGAGCTGATGAATGTTCTGGTCGCTGATGGCAGTTTAATTGAAGGGTAAAAGTGCAGCGGGTAACCTTCATAAAAAAAACCTGACAGGATGAGATGATCAACTCTCAGCCATCACACAAACAATTTAACCTTTACACTCTCTCGGTTCTGTTTTAGTCTGAGTGTACCGTCAGGGCGGAACATGTGAGAGATGTTTCTACATTCAGCCAGAAAATAAACACAAATCTTATTTCACCAACACTGCTTCAGATTCATTCTTAAGCACATTACATTACATGGGTGGATAGATGAGTGGATAAGTACAGATGGAGGGGTGACTAGAGGGATGGATGAGTACAGATGGAAGGATGGACGGTTGGATGGATGAGTGGATGAGTACAAATGGAGGGGTGGATTGAAAGATGAATGAGTACAGATGGAGGGATGGATGGATGAGAGGATGAGTACAGATGGAGGGATGGATGGTTGGATGGATGAGTGGATGAGTACAGATGGAGGGATGGATGGATGAGAGGATGAGTACAGATGGAGGGATGGATGAGTGGATGAGTACAGATGGAGGGATGGATGAGTGGATGAGTACAGATGGAGGGATGGATGAGTAGATGAGTACAGATGGAGGGATGGATGAGTACAGATGGAGGGATGGA
>JAQMYF010000024.1:776825-787603 GCA_030014195.1 Neosilurus mollespiculum
TTAATGTTGCTGAGCCTCGACCGGACCAACTGGAGCAACAATGCCATGGAGATCACATGCTGTGATCGAGGATAAATTATATATATATATATGTGTGTGTGTGTGTGTGTGTGCGTGCGTGTGTGTGTCAATCCACACTGATAACTAAAACGGAACTAGTGGACAAAAATCAAAGTTACATTTGGACATTTGTATTACTGTCAATTATTGTGACAATGTGTGTAGTTTACAATCCTACAAAAGAGAAGGCAGACCAACCTTCCACGCCGTCAAAAACAGGGTGCAAATGTGCAGCGTGACAGACGTTCACCTGGGCGCAGGGTAAAACTCAGACCTTAAGGCCAATCTATCATAGCTTAAATTCAGAATGTCAGTTGAAGGTAAAAACACAGAGTTCAAGTTGCAAACTGTGATTTGAGGTTGATGTGGAGATGTTTCTCTTTTGTGACACCGTAACACAGTTACAACCCCATTTCCGAACATGTATGTGTTTCAAGCCCAGGGTCAAATCTCTGTTATAAACCTTCACAACATAAACTTTCTGTGTCCTATGATAACATACTAAAGCTACAGTTGCACTCACTATTTTCAGTCGTTTGTGTACATCCTGTGCGGCAAACTTGGTTGAAACGTCATCAAATAAGGTGCTTGTACTTGGATACGTTGCCGTGTTGAGTGTTTTTGCTTAGCAGGCAACAGGTCCCCCGGTGTTTTGTTTCGAAAACAAGCGCGTTACTGCGTAACACTCTCGACAGCAAAATTTAGAAACCTTGTATTATAGGACCTGTCCATGCAAGGTTAGTGTTTTTATCTGTACAGCTTTCGATTTTAATGTGCTGTCGACTTTTGTGGCATTTCGTGTGCAGTGATCACACTGATTGCTAGGATGGTTGATAGGCTCCTTTGTGGTTCGCGAGACGTGTGACGTGACCCTTTACTCAATTACGCTCTTTAAAAACGGGCCATATAATAACATCTGATCATCAAAATTATAATATTATTATATATATAATTATAATTATATAGCATATTCATTATTCTAAAATGAAATAAATCAAGAATGACATCAATAATAAATCAATAAAATTATAATTTAGAAAATATTTTACTTTTTTTTCTTTGTTGAATAAACAATCATTACAGTAACATTTAAATAAAAAATATATTTGTATATGAAATTAATATTAAATCCTATTACAACCAATAATTATATATATATATACAATTATAAATCATTACAACCTAATTATTGGGATGATTTCTGATATAATTAAATTATTAATTATTCAATTATCAGTTTCTAAAAGTAGAATTTGCTGAAAATGAGCACAAGATGATATTTCATTATTGTATCCTTAATATTAGTCTTGAAATTATTCCTGTAAGTAAAGATCCTATTACTACACAGTAAGACTCTATTTGTTTCCTTTATAACTGAAACCTACATGAAGACTTTAATTATGACTCAAAAAAACCTTAAACATTCCTAATAAACAAAGATTGAGGGAGTGAAAGAGTGCAGAAATAAAAACATTAAACATGAAGATTAATGAAGAGTAAGGAGTGAAATTATTCTTTTAAAAAAGAGAAATATAAAATGACCTCCACACTGAAGTCGCCTCCTGTCTCTGTAATAAAGTCCAACCAGAAAAAGAATCAAATAAAGATCAAATAAAGGAGCGACGTGCTCTTAACACTAGGAGGAAAAAAGAGCAACAAAAGAATAAAGAGGAGAAAATAAGTGACCTCTAGGACCTGAAGTACCTCTCCGGCTCGAGTTCTATAAAAATGCTAATTCGGATGTGTGCATGTCCCCCAGCTCAGGGCAGAGGCAAGAAGCAATTACCGAAGCATCGGAGTGTCGGCAGGTAACTTAACGACCTCTGTGGTAGTGCTTTTTAATATACATATACACTTTACCTTCCCAGAATGCAACAGTCTTCCACTCCTTCCCAGAATGCAACACGTCTCTCTATTCCCTTCTGTTTCTTATTCCCAGAAACTCTATTCCACTCACTGTGTTTATCATAATTAATCATTAATAAAATGATGTTGTTGCTCCCCTCTACATGCAATAAAATACACAACAGCAACATTAAGTACACTAACGACGGGTAAACAAATTAATCAGAAAGTATAAAGTGCACCGTGTGTTTGTGCGTCAGTCAGCAATCAGTCAAGGTGAAAGTGAAATAGGATGGTAATTGGTGTTGCATTATGGGCAAAAGCTGTTTGTGTTGTTCTTGAATTCACACCACCACAGCGCCTACCTGATGGAAACCGTGTGAAAACACTGTGCTGTTTTTGATGATGTCATGGGCCCTTCTGATGGCCCTGGTATAGATGAGTGGCAATAGGCACATGAAACGGTCACATGACCACGTGTCACCCCGGTTATAAAGGCAGTCAGCCATACTGGAAGTCAAACAATAAGTTTACCATGCTTGCAAACGCAAAGGCTCTCTCGCAGTGTTTTCACACTCCACCTGTCGCTGCACACCAGAGATGCCATGAGAAACTCGCTTTGTGTGATGGAATTGACCTTTACAGCCTTCAGACGATGGAATTATTGGGCAAAATCCAACTATGGCCACATGTGCTGTTTGCAGATATTGTAAACTACCTGGTACCCATTGCGAACACCGATTCGCCTGAGCAGATGAAGGCCAACAGGTCTTTGGAGTCCTACAACTATTCAGTCAGTGGATGGGTTCAATAAATAACAGTTAAATCTTGCCGAAATGAAATTCTTCTTCTCATGGGTCAGGTAAGTTTCCGTTTTTACTTTAACACTAACATGCAGATAGCGATGTTGCGGTGAGGCCTGATCGCTGAGTGTCCAGTCAAGTGAAGCTGAGTCGTTCGCGAACGATAACTCACCGAGTCTTTTGGGAACGACTCAGCCGGACTCCTGTGCCTGCGTCACACAGCACTTCCGCCTCCGCTGGCTTTCAGGCTTAATGAATAATTCCAACTACTTTATGTAATAATAGACAGTTATAATAGCAAGGCGCTGGTGAATCGATTCAACTCGTTCACTTAAATAAATCGATTCTTTTGAACAATTCGTTGGCGAATCGCCCACCACTATTAGGAAGTAAAGTAGGAGGCTGCCGGTTGATGTCAGACCAGGGTAGATCCTTGCAGTCGTATGTCCTGAGGAATTTGAAGGTTTCCACCCTCTCTGTCTCACAAATGCATGTTGGGTTTGGTGTTCCTTACTCCTCTTCGTGGGATAAAATATCATCTCCTTGGTCTTCTCTGTATTTAAGAAGCGATTATCTTCCAGGCACCAGGCCACCAGTCCCACCAGCTCTCTTCTGTAAGATGTTTCCTCTCCACCTGTGATCAAACCAATGACTGTAGTGTCTTCCACTCACTCAGCTCAGCACACAACTCTGGGGGGTCCCTGTGCTCATGGTTTTGATGCCTAATATTCGGTGTCTGATCCGGACTGACTGGGGTCTGTAGGCTTGAGGAGTTGTCTGTGTGCTGGGTATCGGGATATTGAGATGTGATCAGACTGTCCCAGGTGTGGCTGGATACAGCCCTAAAGGCAGCCTCTTAGGCATGCGTCACGTTGCTGTACACTTGGTTGAGTCTTGTTTTTTCTTGTGGGGAAACACACATGCTGGTGGCAAGGTTTGGAGGACTCTCTTTAGGCTGAAGTCCCCTGCCACAGTGAATGCAGCATCTGGATGCGTGGTCTCTGATGATGTCATGTAGTATCCCCAGCGTGGTCATGTGATATACACAAGGCGGAGTGTAAACATTTTACCATTAAAGTTGTCTGCTGAACAGTGCTGTACAACAACCTGTACATTCCCACGCCGTCTGCTGATATGGACAGAAAGTTTCAAGAACAGTTCACACACACACACACACACACACACGTGAGAGAGAGAGAGAGAGTGAGCAATATAATGAGAATCTTTATTAACTGACTTCATCTTCTGTACATGCATAATTCCAAGGAATGGAAGAAAGGAGAGACTGAAGTATGAGCTCTCTCCTGAAACACCACCACATACACCGCTGGTTCTGTAACATGAACATGAAACCCGACCACAACAAAACTCGTTTTATTTTATATTACTATAACCAGTATTTGATTTGGTCTAGATGATAAATCTTAGATATCAGGAACAGCTACATCTAACAACAAGAAAACGACCTGAAGAAAAAAAACAACAAGCTTGTAAACTTCAGAAAAATACAACTGAAAAAAACTATGTATATGACGGATATTTCCCATATTCATGGAAAAAAAACAGTGATACATGATTTCAATTTCATATAATGATCAAAGTGTTACAATGTCCAACGGTTTTATTACAAACAACTAGAACTGATATCCTAAAATAACAAATCCGTGCAATTCTGGGCAAAAACAATCTTGTTTTCCTTTTTAATTTTGGTCCCAAACGCTAGTTTTCTTATTAGCACACAAAAATACTCCACTTTCAAGTCACTGAAGTGATAATACACAGCCAGTTAACAAGCTTAGCGTCAATACCCTCAAAATCAACATGCTAGTGTTCGAAAGAAAAGTCAGCAGAAAAAGACCATCAAAACACGACTAATACGCAGCTAGCATATAGGAGTCGTGTTAACTATAAATTAAATATAAATTCATTAATTCAGTATAGCTAATTGAGTGACCAGCTGACAGGATAACTAGCGGCTAAGTGATGTGGCAAGTGCTAGAAATAAATCGGAACTCAACTAACAATTCCAAAATGCTAGCATTAGTGACAAGGAAAATTAACATGATGATATTCAGTACAGTATTCACTCGCGAGCTAAGTGGCCAGTCAGTAGCTAACGTAGCCTATGAGATGGCACTCTTCAACAAAAGTATCCAAAATGCTAGTCGCTAGAAAAATAACCACCAAAACATGGCTAATTAGCAGCTAAAACATGAGTGCTAAATATATTACAGATTATAAATAAAAATTTTATGGACACATGGCCAGAAAAAAAATGTTCTTAATTCACTAACAACCTGACAGAACAGCTAGCAGCTAGTGTATAAGGCTAGTGCTGAAAATAAATCAGCACTGAGCTAACAACTTCAAAAGGCTAGCATATGTTAGAAAGAGAACTTCCAGATGAGACTTAGAATATTTAGAACTGCTAGCTAATGGACCAGCTAGCAAATGCTAATGCTTGATAAGGGTCACTGGAAAACAACTATTCCTAGATAGTAACCAAATGTTGTTAATTCCTAGTTAGCATACAGGATTACATATAAAAATAAATCAAAGGTATAATTTACTCTGAAACAGAAATGCTAACATTCAAAGAAAGACTTGTCTGGAAAGAAGATGTCTTAAGTTCATATCTTGATTGATCTAAAAGCTGCTAGGAAAATCTTTCTTCTGCAATACTGCAGTATATTCATTCATTCATTCATTTTATGCTTAATAAAATGAATTTTACTAATTACGCTTAATCCTAATTAGGGTTACTGCAGTATATTTAATAGCTAACTGGCCAAAGAGCAAAGAAAAACATCATAATAATCTAATTATCAGCTAGCGAGAACAAGGCTGTGCTAAGCCTATCAAAACACTTAGTTAAAATTCCAATATGCTAAGTTAGGATCTGTTAGGATAAAAGGGAATGTTATTACATCAAGTGTATTATCAGGTAGCTAGCCAGCTAACTAATCAGCAGCTAGTATATGTACAGTGTGTGTTGCACTCCACATCTAAACAATCCAAAATGTTAGTGTTTGACAGGAAAAATACATAAAAATACAACATAATGCTAATTTAACTCATATGCTAACCACTAATTACAAACTTTGCTTCATTTTAACTGACCAGCTAAATAGTGATGCGTACTAATCAACACGCACTCAGCTAAACACTCCACAACCTAAGAAATGTGGTCCAGTTAATGGCTAACAGGCTAAAACTTAGCATATTGAAATTAGTGCTAAACATACACCAACACTCCAAAATGCTAGTGGTGTATCTGTAGAATGTAGTAGAGAACAGCCAAGGGAAAGCACTGCTACTTTGTTCTAGTGTATTCTATTCATTATGATATAGTATGATAGTATTTCCTAAAATACTGCTAGCAAAAAAGAATAATAAAAAAATCATACATTGCTCTAGAGAAGCCTTTTTGTTAGCTAGATTATAGGCAATTTAGCAGCTAGTGTATAAGTTAACACTCTAAAATACTAGGAATGACAAAAGGCTGTTGGCGAAAACAAATATTTACTCATTAGCTAGGTAAATGCTAATTATCAGCTAGCACATGAAATGCTTGGAAATGCTAATAATTTATTTAAAACAACAGCAACATCAAAAAAAAGGTAAATTTGCTGCAGAATAACTATGTATTATGCCAATTAGCAGCTAGGCCAAAAGTTAGTGTTCAACAGAAAATATTCAATCTGCCGCCTTTGTGGTGGCGCGGTCTGGTACTTAGCTAGGCTACTGGTTAGCAGCTAGCATAAAGTTTAGATTTTACAGGGTTTTTTGTGCTAGTGTAGCCCATTTGTTAGGTAGATAAAGGCTTATTGGCTGCTAGCATAGAAGTTAGCATTCCAAAATACTAGTGTTTTGATAATGTATGCTATTGCTAATGGTTAATGTTTCAGCAAAAATGCTAACTACCACGAGCTAGCGTTTGGGACACAGTCAAAATAAACACTTTCTTAAAAAAAAAAAATGATGACAGACTTATGATGCCATGGCAACGTACATTCATCCTCCATAATTTTCCATATGTACACACATTTACATTAAATACCACTTTTCTAGATCTTTCTGTAGGACTTTCCTGTATTTTTCTCACAGCGTTCCTGTCCTTATAATTCTACCTCGTCAGCTGACCAACAACCTTCAGCAGGGTTTTATTCTCCTGCTTCAGTTGCTCGTTCTCGTCCTCAATATCGTCCAGGTCCTAAAAGATGAAGGACAAAAACATGTTTATGAATATAAAATAGTTTGCGGAGATAATACAGCAGTGTGCAGAAAATAAAGTGGCTGTTTTTGCATAGATGAAATGCTTGTGTTGGTAAACATAAAATGACTGCGCTGGCAGAAAATAATTGCCTCTGTTGGTTAAGGTAAAATAGCTGCATTTCAAGAAACAATGTCTGTGTTAATAAATATAAAATGCCGGTGATAGAGAAGATAAAATGCCGTGTTAGTAAAGATAAAATAGCTTTGTTGAAAAGATGAAGTCTGTGTTCATGAAGGGACAATAGAGGATAATAGAATAAAGAATGTGAAATAGCTGTGCTTGCAGAGATTTAATGGCTGTGTTAGTCGAGAAAAATGGTGGTTTTGGTAAATATAAAGTAGCTGTGTAAGTGGACAAAAAATGGTGGCTTCGGTAAATATGAACTAGCTATGTCTGCAGGGATAATCCCTGGGGCCGACCCAGAACACACTGGAGGCACTAGGTCTCTCGGCTGGTTTGAAAACACCTTGGCGCTCCCCCGGAAGAGCTGGAGGAAGTGGCTGGGGAGATGGACGTCTGGACCTCACTGCTTGGGCTGCTGCCCCCGCGAATCGACCCCGGAAGAAGCGGGAAAAAATGAATGAATGAATGCAAGGATAATATGCTTGTGTGGTAAAGATAACTAGCATGTGTAAGTCAAAAAGATTTAAAAAAGATAAAATAACCATGTTAGTAAAGATAAAAATGCCTATGATAACAATAATAAAATGTGTGTGTAAGTGAGGATAAAAATCTGTATTGCGGAAGATAAAAACGTCCCTGTTAGCTCTCATATGAGGATCTTACAAGGACATACACACAATACTGTTGAGGAAAAAATATGATATCCTCATATGAGGACAGTGGGGTCTCAAAAGGTTAATGATGATAATAAGGCTGTGTTGGTGAAGATAAAATGCTGTGATTAATATAAAAAGGATGTGTTAATGCTAAACAAATAGCTGTGTTAATTACAACAAAACTGATGTCTTAATAATAATAAAATGGCTGTTTATTATTATTATTATTAATAATAATAATGACGATGATGATAATAAATTGACTGTGTTAATGATGATAATGTGGCTGTGTTAATGATAAAATGGGTGTGTAAATGATAATGTGGCTGTGAAGACAAAGTGACTGTGTTAATAATATTAAATTGAATGTCTTAATCATAATAATGTGGCTGTGTTAATGATTATAAAGTGACTGTGTTAATGATAATAATGTGGCTGCAGTAATAATAATGTGGCTGTGTTAATGATAATGAAGTGACTGTATTAATAATAAAGTGACTGTGTTAATGATAATTAAATGGTTTGTGATGATAATAAAGTGGCTGTGTGAATGATAATAAAGTGGCTGTGTTAATCATAAAAAGGGGCTGTGTTAATCATAATAAAATGGTTGTTTAAATGATAATAAAGTGGCCGTGTTAATGATAATTAAAAGGCTTAATTAAAAATAATACAGTGGCTGTGTTAATGATAAAGTAGCTGTGTTAATAATAATAAATTGGCTGTGGTAATGATAATATTTGGCTGTGTTAATGATAATAAACTGACTGTGTTCATGGCAATAAAGTGACTGTGTTAATGATAATGTGGCTGTGTTAATAATAATTAAGTGACTGTGTTAATGATAATTAAATGGCTGTGTTAAAAATAATAAAGTGACTGTGTTAGTGATAATTAAACGGTTGAGTTAATGATAATGAAGTGACTGTGGTAAAGATAATAAAGTGTCTGTGTTAATGATACGTGGCTGTGTTAATGATAATGTTAATGATAATAAAATGTCTGTGTTAATGATAATAAAGTGGCTGTGTTAATGATAATAAAGTGGCTGTGTTAAGGATGATAAAGTGTACTGTGTTAATGATAATCAAATGGTTGTGTTATTAATAATAAAGTTGATGTGTTAATAATATAGTGACTGTGTTATTGATAATAAACTGTATGTGTTATTGATAAACTGACTGTTAATGATAATAAAATGGCTGTGTTAATGATAATTAAGTGGCTGTGTTGTTGATAATAAAAAGTGACTGTTAATGATAAAGTGGCTGTGTTAAGAATAATAAAGTGACTGTCAATCAAATAGTTGTGTTAATGATAAAGTGGCTGTGATAATGATAATCAAATAGTTGTGCTAATAATAAAGTGGCTGTGTTAATTAAAATAAAGTGACAGTGGTTGTGTTTATATAATAAAATGTCTGGGGTAATGATAGAGAGAGACTGCATTAATAATAATAAAATGACTGTATATAAGATAATAAAGTGGCTGTGTTAATGATAATAAAGTGACTGTGTTAATGATTAAATGGCTGTGTTAATGACAAAGTGACCGTGTTAATAATAATAAAGTGACAGTGTTAATGATATTCGAATGGTTGTGTTAATAATAATAAAGTGGTTATGTTAATGATAATAAAGTGACTGAATTACTATTAAAGTGGCTGTGTTAATGATAAAGTGGCTGTTTTAATAACAATGTGACTGTGTTAAATATAACAGAGTAGCTGTGTCAGTGCTAATAAAGTGACTGTGCTAATGATAAAATGTTTGTGTTAATGATAATAAAGCTGTTGTGTTACTAATAGTAAAATGTTGATTAAGTGGCTGTTGGCCCGCAGTTGTGATCTTCTTATCATTACTTTTATTATTATTATTATTATAATTATTATTATTATTATTATTATCATGCTCAGTATTTTAACAGTTTACATGGAGACTGGGACTCTGTTCAGCAACCAAGCTGTGTTCCATTTGGGCAGATTTGGACCAATAGCTTTAAAGCTGTGAAAAGTATTTTGAGTTACCAAATTATGATGGAATCCTAGAGGATTTTTTTATTACAGAAAGTTCATATTCTGTTTCTTCCCTGTGTAGCAAAGAACCAAACAAAACCAATTAAATAAACAAAAAACAAATAATCCTAAGGATACATTAGCAGAGTGAACGTTTTGTTAATGATCATGTTAATAGCAGCTTAGTGTGAATTTAAAGCAGTGTTAATATGTTTTAGGATGTAGTAAACCACACTCCAGGTAGTCAGCAGGTTTTATGGAGTCCTGATTTTGGGATGTCAACAGTATTACTGCATTAAATGTCCCTAGATGGTCAGGGTGACACCAGGAGCCTTCCATTGAGGGATGTCAGCTAAACATTAATTATGAATAGCTAGCTTGTTAGTAAGATTATAAAATGTAAAGTATTAAGAACAGTTAGGTAGAGTTAGCACCATATTATGTTATAAACAGCTAGTCGTTAGCTCTGTTTGTCTAGTGTTACATATGGTGATTGACTTGGCATTCATATATGTAGATGAACAGCTAGATAACAGATAGTGCCCTAAAGCTAGTTAGCACTGCGCTCCATTGCGTCTGGCAGTGTGGTATAACTAAGGATAGCGAGCTTTGAGAAGGTCACTGGAGGAGCTAAAATTACATATCAAGCTAGATATTTCCCAATGTATTCCTGTGTTTTTCCCTGATCGCTGTAATGATGATGGAGGGTCGACTGGTTCTATAGTGAGGAGGTTCCGTCCTTCAGCCGTGATTAGAACAGATTAAACATTAGCGCCTGCATTAGCAGTAAATGAGCTGCGTGGTCTCATCGACTCTCTCGTGCCAAAATGACAACTTCCATTTTCACTTTCCTCCATCAACAGCGCACTCTACAGCCATGTAAAACTACACGTATCAGGGAAATGTACGGAAACCTGGGGCCTTATGTACAAAGACTTGCATGGAATTCTTACTGAAAAATGGCGTACGCTTAAATCCAGAAAACGTCGTACGCACAAAAA
>JAQMYF010000024.1:876952-887485 GCA_030014195.1 Neosilurus mollespiculum
TCCGGCGTCCCTCAGCGACTTGCGCACCTCCGGCGTCCCTCAGCGACTTGCGCACCTCCGGCGTCCCTCAGCGACTTGCGCACCTCCGGCGTCCCTCAGCGACTTGCGCACCTCCGGCGTCCCTCAGCGACTTGCGCACCTCCGGCGTCCCTCAGCGACTTGCGCACCTCCGGCGTCCCTCAGCGACTTACGCACCTCCGGCGTCCCTCAGCGACTTACGCACCCGGCGTCCCTCAGCGACTTACGCACCTCCGGCGTCCCTCAGCAATTTCCGTACTTCCAGTATCCCTCAGCGACTTCAACTTTCAGTATTCCCCAGAAGGGATTCTTCCAGTATTCCAGTTTCTTCTTACCTTCCAGTTACCTCCCATTTTTTCTGCCCAAGCAATCTACCCCATGTTCCCTCTATCCCTCAGTCTTTCCAGATCCACTGTCTTGTCCTTTGTCCTACCAGTATCCCCCGATTCTTTCTGTCCTTCCACTATCAGTTTAGTCCCTTCATCCTCCCCAAGTTCCAGTTGCGTTTATAGTGTCTCCCATCCCCCAGTTCGGGCTGCACTCCTAGCATTCTTTATTCTTATTTAGCTAAATTTTTTAAAGCTAAAACTCTACTGCAAAATAGTAACCAGGTGTGAGAGGTGCTCCTGAAGGACAAGTAGACATCTTACCATAAATTCAGATTAACATATTTAAAAAGAGAAGCACATGCATAAGCAATGAGTGGCGACAGGAAGGCAAGGGTTAAAAATGCTATTAAAGATTTAAATAATAGCATTTAATGTTAGCATAGCCAAAGATGGTTTCATTTGGTGCTAACTGGTTATACAGGAGTTAGATACATTTTATCAAAAACACTTTGGGTTCCAGATAAAGGCTAATTAAAATCTATTGCCAGACCAGGGGCTACACTGCACATGTGCCTATATCCATATCCATAAAACCTAATACACATCTGATTCTAGACATGTTTTGCTTTCCATTCTAGACTAAGGCTGGACTGAGGTCCATTCTAGGCTAAGGCTGGATTGAGGTCCATTCCTGGCTAAGACAGGACTGAGGTCAGTTCAAGGCTAAGGCTGTAAAACTCTACTGCAAAATAGTAACCAGGTGTGAGAGGTGCTCAGTCCGTTCTAGGCTAAGGTTGGACTGAGGTCCATTCAAGGCTAAGGCTGGACTGAGGTCCGTTCTAGGCTAAGGCTGAACTGAGGTCTGTTCTAGACTAAGGCTGGACTGAGGTCGGTTCAAAAATAAGGCTGGCGGTCAAGAATAAGGCTGGATTGAGGTCCATTCTAGGCTAAGACAGGACTGAGGTCAGTTCAAGGCTAAGGCTGTAAAACTCTACTGCATTATAGTAACCAGGTGTGAGAGTTGCTCAGTCCATTCTAGGCTAAGGCTGGACTGAAGTCCATTCTAGGCTAAGGCTGGACTGAAGTCCATTCTAGGCTAAGGCTGGACTGAAGTCCATTCTAGACTAAGGCTGGACTGAGGTCCGTTCAAGAATAAAGCTGTAAAACTCTACTGCAAAATAGTAATTAAGTGTGAGAGGTGCTCAGTCTGTACTAGACTAAGGCTGGACTGAGGTCCGTTCTAGACTAAGGCTGGACTGAGGACCGTTCTAGACTAAAGCTGGACTGAAGTTCGTTGTAGATAAATGCAGAGTTGAGCTCTGTTCTAGATAAATGCTGACCTGCGCTGGTAGCTAGATGTTCGGTTTAAGGTTGTGTCGTTGTTCTTCAGATCTTCCTCCCAGCGTCTCCGTGTGTAGGAACCGCTGCGCACCAGACTAGCCGCCGAGTCCCTAAGAACCAAAGACTAGAGTAGAACCATGGCATGTACACACACATTCACACACGTGTACAGTACTGCAGTATGAGAGGCATCTCTCAAAACAGCTTTAAAACATTGTGTATGTAATTTAAGGTCAGTTATATAATAACTTTAATAACTCATCCATTCATTTTCTAAGCAGCTTAATCCTAATCAGGGTCGCGGGGAGGCTGGCGCCCATCTCAGCCGACTCTGGGTGAAGGCGGGGTACACCCTGGACACCTAGGGGTGATTTGGAACAGCCAATTAGCCTAGTGTGCATATTTTTGGACTGTGGGAGGAAACCCACACAAGCACGGGGAGAACATGCAAACTCCACGCAGAAACGGGAATCGAAACCCGTCCTTCTTGCTGTGAGTCGGACGTGCTAACCACTGCGCCACCGTGCCGCCGACTTCAATAACTATTTAATAAAAACAATAAATAATGAAATACTGAAGAAAATGAGTTGGAGAGACATTTAAAATTTTAAAAGCTATATTTTGCAGCTTAAACAAAGTCCTTGCAGACGAATGGTATGTTACGGCATATTATAAAATAAATACAAATAAAACAGGATTCATGGATTTCGATGTAAAATCCTGATTAATCACTTAATCACTGATACAAGACCAAAATAATCCATAAAATAAAGTACTATTTATTATTATTTATATTTATTACTATTTATAAAGTCTTATACTGATATACACAAACAAATACTGAAAATATTATTATGAGTAAATATTTAATATAATAATAATATTAACAACAATAATAAATGATAATACATAAATATATTATATTAAATATTATAACATTATTATTATAATAATAACAATAATACTTTGTAAATTTAATCTGATATAAGCCGCTTAGAAGCAAACACATGCGCACAAATAAGGATATATTAACATTTTATACTGTAACACACAGTAGTGAACTGCAGGGGATGCACTCAGCAATGCTCACATACTCACACACACTCGCTCAGCAACACTTACACATAGCAGTGAACAGCAGGGGGTGCAGGCACACTCACACACACTCACTCACCAACACAAACACACAACCCTCACTTAGCAACACTCACACGTAGCATTGAACAGCAAGGAGTGCACTCACACTCACACACACACACACACACACACACACACACACACTCACACACACACACACACACACACACACACGCTTACCTATTCATCCTCACTCACACTCAGCAACACTCACTCCCTCACAGTCAGTAACACACACTCAACCCACACATTCATGCACTCCCACACTCACGCCCTCAACCACCCACTAACTCACCCATGAACTCTCTCATACACGCATGCACTCACTCGCTCACATAGACACACACACAGTCACACTCACACACACACCTGTTTTCCTTCTCGTCGATGTCTGATACACTTGGGTGTCTTCTTGGGAAAGTGGGAGCCACGTACGCCAGGGACTTCTCCTTCTCCTGACCAAAACATATGAAAAAATAAATATCGGGGACAAGGTGTGCGTTCTGCTCTCTGTAAAGGAGGTGTGGCCTCTGTGTGTCACACACCTTCTCCTTGTCCTTGTTATCCAGTGAGGAGGTGAGACGAGGCGAGGAGGCGGAACGCATCACCCCGCTCAGGTCTTTCTCCTTCTGAGCCTCTTTCGTAGCGCTGATCTCCGCCAGCGCTCCGTAACTTCCGGTCTTCCTCAGGCCCAGTCTCCACGACGCCGGAGACTCATCCTTCCTCTCCTCCTCTTTAGGGGACACTTTACCTGCAGGTACACTCACCTGGGGAGAGGGGGAGTGGAGCAAAAATTAGTCTCAAGAATAACCATGACCTCTTTACATGCACGTACGTTCACACACACACAAACACACACACACACACACACACACACACACACACACACACACAGACGCACACATTAGCGTGTGAGTCTCTGCGCTTTGTGAAGTACCCTTGGGCTTCATAGAACCTCTGTGCACAAAAATAAATAAATAGATAGGTACTGTTCATCAGCATGACGTTTTTAATTAGTTGACTTCATTAGTGTTAATAAACACAGCGGTATTAAACAGATCACAGCACTAACAGTGAATAAACCCAGGTTTAGTGACACTACACATCACCGTGCAGACAGGTTACAGGCTCGGATTAGCCAGCTCGGATTCTGATTGGTTAGGATCATGGTAATGAGAGGGGCTTATTAATTTTTTTGGGAGGGAGGAGCACACTCGAAGCCTCACCATCACTTTATTGGGCACAAGCGAAATGCCCGTTTTTCTCAAGCCCTGACGCCACAATGCAGGACACGCCTCTCCCGGAGCAGATATATACTCACACTACAGCACAAACACACACAACCCAGGGGGTGGGGAAAAGAGAGGACAGAGGGGGGATAAGTAACAGAAGAAGGAGGGGGGAGGGAGAGAGAGAAATGGAGAGAGAGAGAGAGAGGGTAAGAAACAGAGGATAGAGGGAGAGAGAGGGATAGAGAGAAACGGAGAAAGAGAGAGGGTAAAATACAACGGACAGAGCAAGAGTGTGTGAGAGAGAGGGGGTAAGAAACAGGAGAGAGAGAGAGAGAGAGAGAGAGAGAGAGAGAGAGAGAGAGAGAGAGAGAAATGGGAGAGAGAGAAACAGTAAGAAACAGGAGAGAGAGGGGATATGAAACGGGGGAGAGAGAGCGAGAGAGGGTAAAAAACAGGAGAGAGAGACAGGGAGAGAGAGAAGGTAAGAAACAGAGGAGAGAGAGAGACAGGGAGAGGGAAGGTAAGAAACAGAGGAGAGAGAGAGGGTAAGAAACAGAGGAGAGAGAGAGACAGGGAGAGGGAAGGTAAGAAACAGTGGAGAGAGAGAGGGTAAGAAACAGAGGAGAGAGAGAGACGTGGAAAGAGGGGGGTAAAAAACAGGAGAGAGAGAGAGAGACGAGGAAAGAGAGGGTAAGAAACAGTGGAGAGAGGCGGGGAGAGAGAGAAGGTAAGAAACAGGGGAGAGAGACGGGGAGAGAGACAGAGAGAGAGGGAAAGAAAGAAAGAGAGGGTAAGAAATGGGGAGGGGGTAAAAAACAGGAGGAAGGAGAGACAGAGGGACAGAAAGAGAGGAGTGGAAAAGTGTAAACAGATTGCATCTGTTTCCTTATTTGAGTATCAGATTCAGTTCATCAGAACGTTCATTAGAGGGCAGCGCTCTCACTCTCTCTCTCTCTCTCTCTCTCTCTCACACACACACACAAACAGGGTGAGACTAAAGGCCTGTAGAATATTAATGGAATAGAAAATAAAATTGCTCACTATATAAAGTGGCTAAACACGGCATCATTCACAGTCCCAAACCAGCCAATCACACACAGCCGTAGCGTATCAGAGAGCAGTGCGCATGCTGAGCGCTACATGAGCTCAGTGGTAGTGTAGTTCTGCGGCAGAGCTTTACTGTCTCCATGTGATCCCCTGTCTCATAGTATGATTAGTGTGTGTACCTTTTTAACAGGTGAGGTGGGCGTGGTTGGCGTGTTGGAGGCGGAGACTGGGATGGAGGTGGGGGCGGTGGTGGAGTTACTGACCGGAGCGGCTGATTTGGTTTTATCTGGAAGAGAGAGAGAGGAGAAACCCTCATGCTGAAGTGTAACTTATATAATAAATCATACAATAAAATATAAATTATATTAAAAAAAAAAAAAATAAATAAAAAAAAAAATCACAAATAAATATTAATACAATAAATACAGAATCAATAAAACAATAAATCAATAAACAACTGATAATGGAACTCAACCATTTAAAAATTATTACATGCTATTAAATTCATTAATAAAATAATAATACTGTTAACAAATACAGGGAAAATATATTAAAATATATCAAAAAAGGAAATAAATTAATGATATTCAGAGCTATATATTACAAAACAAAAAACAAAATACAGTATAAATATTCAAGAACATGATAAATATAATTACAAAAACACTATAGTTTGTACCTAAGAAAGAAATACATAAAGGACGTTACTAAAAAATATTTTTATAGAAAAAATTAAAAATAAACAAAAAAAAATTATAAACAATTACCAAAAATTAATAAATATAATCATAAAATAAAAATACATAAATAACTTAGCTTAAAAATAATAACAGCAATAATAACAATAATGATAATTATTATCACAATTATTGTTATTATTACTGTTGTTATTATTATTATCCTCCTCCTTGAATCACCACCTTATCGTGGTGGTGGGGTTTGCATGTCCTAATGATTCTACAAGATATGTTGACCCTGGGAGGGTCACCCTAGGGAAACAGGTCCTATGTGAAGTTCCAGACTATGTGTGGATCAGAAGATCCCTATTAGCAAACTGAGGGCAAGGACTCAGTTTCCCTTGCCCGGACGCAGGTTTGCCGGGAGCCAGGTTTGGGGGAGAGGCTCGAAGGCGAGCGCCTGGTGGTCGGGCTTCTGCCCATGGAGCCCGGCTAGGCCCAACCCGAAGAGGAGACATGGGTTCCATGGACCACCACCTGTGGAAGAGGCTATAGGGGTCGGGTGCAGTGGGAGCCATGTGGGGGCAGAAGGCGTGGGTTCTGCCGGACCGATCCTCTGCTAATGTCTCTGGATTTTGGGACATGGAATGTCATCTCTTTGGCAGGGAAGAAGCCTGAGCTGGTGCACGAGGTTGAGAGATACCGACTAGACATAGTTGCGATCACCTTAACACGTCGCTTGGGCTCTGCAGCCACCCATCTCAAGAGGGGCTTGACATTTTTTCATTCTGGAGTTTTTCATGGGGATAGACGGCTAGCCGATGTGGGCAACCTTGTTGCCATATTTTGGGGTTCTCCCCAGTTGACAAAAGGGTAGCCTCCCTCTGCCTTCAGGTGGGTGGGTGGGGGGGGGGGTGTTCGGGTCCTGACTGTTGTTGGTGGTTATGCACCAAATGACAGTTCAGAGTACCTACCCGTTTTGGAGTCCCTAGGGGGTGTGCTAGAGAGGGAGACTTCAACACCCATGTGGACAACAACAGTGTAACCTGGATGGGTGTGATTGATAGGTATAGCCTCTCCGATGAAAACTCGAATGGTGTTTCGTTGTTGGACTTCTGTGCTCGTCACAATCTGTCCATCACGAACACCATGGTCGAACTTAAGAGTGTTCATACGTGGACACCCCAGACTGCAGTTCAATGATCGACTTTGTAGTCATGTCATCACACTTGAGGCCGCATGTTCTGGACACTCAGGTGAAGAGAGGAGCTGAGCTGTCAACCGATCGCCACCTATGGGTGAGCTGGCTCAGATGGCGGGGGAAGCCACCCTCCAGATCCGGGAGAACCAAGTGTGTAGTTAGGGTCTCCTGAGAACGTTTGACAGAGTCTCCTGTCAGAAGCGCCTTCAACTCTCACCTCCGGCAGAACTACAACCACATCCCAAAAGAGGCCGAGGGCATAGAGTCCAAATAGGCCATGTTCCATGTCACCATTATTGAGGCGGCAGCCTGAAGCTGTGGCCATAAGGTCATTGATGACTGTTGTGGGGGCAACCCCTGAACCAGGTGGTGGACAGCTGTGGTGAGGGGGGACATCATGTTGAAGAGGGAGGCCTATCAGGTCCTTTTGCCCTGTGGAACTCCCAAGGCAGTGGACGGGTACCAACAAGTCAAATGTGCTGCAGCCTGGGCAAAATCTTGGGTGTGGGAGGAGTTCGGTGAAGGCCTGGAAAGCCTCGAAGGTTGCCTGGAAGCCTGGAAGGTCTCAAAGAGGTTTTGGACCACCATCTGACGCCTTAGGAGGAGGAAGCAGTACTCCACAAACACTGCTTACAGCGGAGGTGGAAGAAATACTTCCTCTTCAATCCCACCAACACGCCCTCTGTGGAAGAGGAAGAGCCTTGGAGTTCAAAGGGGGTCTGCCCATCACTGAGGCGGAGGTCGCCGAGGTAGATAAAAAGCTCCTTGGTGGCCAGGTTCCAGGGGTGATCCGTCCTGAATACCTCAGGCCTCTGGATGCTGTAGGACTGTCTTAGTTGGTACGTCTCTGCAACATTGCGTGGTCATCGGAGGCCATACCTCTGCATTGGCAAACCAGGATGGTAGTTCCCCTTTATAAAAAAGGAGACTGGAGGGTGTGTTCCAACTATCATGGAATCACACTCCTCAGCCTACCCGGGAAAGTCTATGCAGGAGTACTGGAGAGGAGGATCCTACCGATGATCAAACCTAGGATTAGGAGGAACAATGTGGCTTTCATCCTGGCCGCAGCACTCTCGACCAGCTCTACACACTCTACAGGATCCTGGAGGGGGCATGGGAGTTTGCCCAACCTGTCCACATGTGCTTTGTGGATTTAGAAAAGGCTTTTTGCAGATGACGTCCTTTTGGCTTCATCAAGCCGGGACCTTCAGCTCTTGCTGGAGAGATTCACAGCTGAGTGTGAGGCGACCAGGATGAGAATCAGTGCCTCCAAGTCCAAGGCCATGGTTCTCATCCGGAAAAGGGTGGATTGCACCCTCCGGGTATGGAATGAGGTTCTGCCCCAAGTGGAGGAGTTCAAGTATCTCGGGGTCTTGTTCATGGGTCAGAGAAGGATGGTGCGGGAGATCGACAGGGGGATTGGTGCAGCCCCTGTTGTAAAGCGGAGCTTGTACTGGTCCGTCGTGGTGAAGATGGAGCTGAGCTGGAAGGCAAAGCTCCCAATTTACCAGTCGATCTACATTCCTACCCTCACCTATGGTCACAAGCTTTGGGTAGTGACCGAAAGAACATGATCTCAAATACAAGTGGCTGAAATGAGCTTCCTTAGCAGGATGGCAGGGCTCTCCCTCAGAGAAATGGGTGAGAAGTTCTGTCATCCGGGAGGAGCTCAGAGTAGAACCACTGCTCCTCCACATTGAGAGGAGCCAGTTAAGGTGGCTTGGGCTTGGGGAATGCCTCACAAACTCCTCCCTGGTATGGTGTTTCGAGCATGTCCGACCGGGAAGAGACTGCGGGGTCGATTGCAACAGCAACAAACAAAAAAAAATAATAACAACAACAATAAAATAATAACAACAACAAAGAAAACAATAACAATAATAATACGATCATCGTCATTATTATTTATTATTGTCATAATTAATATTATTATTGTTGTTTATTATATTATCCTTATTGTTTATTATCATTATTATTATTGTTCATTATAACTGTCATATGGTCAACTGTGTCCAGAAAAACACTCTCTAAAACCCACCTGCTTCATTCTCAGACTCCGAGTCATCCTCATCCTCTTCCTCACTGGAACAGCTGGACTCGTCCTTCTTCCCCTCCTCTTCCTCGACAGCTTTCTCTGACTCCAGGTTCTCGATGTGAGGAGCGTTCTTCTCCACCTCCAGTAACAGTGTCTCCTTACTGCAGGGTGGAACACACACAGCACAACAAGAGCAAAATAATTATACCAGCATTATATTACCATTAACATTATTATCATTATTATCACCATTATCATATTATTATCATAATTATCAATATTATTATCATTATTATTGTTATTTCGTATCAGGTTTCTGAACCACCTCCAGCAGTGTGGGATTAGCAGTTGCCCCAGTCTGCTCATCTCTCAGAAAGCTGCATTAGTACAGTGACTGCTGAACCGTGCTAGCTCTGCAGTTGTCTCTAGTTAGCTTCATTAAACTGGGCATGTTCAGCTGAGTGATGGGGCTGTAAGGGCCTAATTAGAATAATACTAACTCTAAACACTAACCATGTTAGACTGTGGCTTTAAGTGTGCGTGCAAGTGTGATGTTATATGCATGTATGCGACGATGACGTAAATACCTGCACCGGAACTATAGGAACTGGCTCAGAATCCAAAATATGTGAGAACGACTGGCCGGCTCCTGTTCATGGCCGGTTTCTCATGGTTCTCTAGAATGTGATTTTCTATGAATGTCCCCACAAAGACAGAAGTAGAGACTGAGTATTTTCCTGGTATTCATAACATTGTGGGTACCTAAATCACAGTTTACATGGTCACAAAATGGGCACTTGTCTTCCTTATGGGTAAAAAACACAAGTCCCCACTATGTCTAAGTCTATGTACCCTGAAGCGATGGCTCTGTGTGTGTGTGTGTGTGTGTGTGTGTGTGTGTGTGTGTGTGTGTGTGTGTGTGTGAGTGAGTGTGAGAGAGAGTGAGTGTTCCTCACCTCTTCACAGCTGGTTTAGTGGATTGGTTATTGTCCGCAGTAGTGGTAGTCTCTATCAAAGGAGATTTCTTAGCGTCTTTCTTCTCACTCATCAGCTGAAAGACAACATCATCCTTCTTATTTATATTAAACATCATTTACGGTATATAACCTATATATAAACACAGCCTGTTTTGATTTGTGAATACTGCAGGCTGGTGGGGGTTGTATGGTGGTGCAGGGAAGTTCTCAGAGCAGAGAGAGGTTCCAATGAAGAGCTCAGTGTGTGTATACATTCTATATCATCCTTATATATTCAAACTGAAATCCTCACCAGATTCTGTTTCTTCTGTAACTCTTCTAAATATCCCAGAACATCTTCATCAGCCACATCGAACGCCGTCTGACCCTGAAGTATTTACATTAAAACTCATCACAATTATATCAACAAATAAAAATCCATCATCCATCCATCTACTCACCCATCCATCCAATCATCTGCTCACCCATCCATCCAATCATCTGCTCACCCATCCATCCAATCATCTGCTCACCCATCCATCCAATCATCTGCTCAC